>WEDG01005886.1:140000-347641 GCA_017591395.1 Schistocephalus solidus
GCTGTCCGATCTTGCAAGTTGCCGCCACGATTTGTGTCGTCTACCGTTTTTGATGCTCTGGGAAACCGTAAAATTGAGCACTATAAAGGCTGTATGGTCTACTTGTACGGTTAAGTCTGTCAGTTGGTACATACAAACTCGCTGTCTGCTGTGCACTTGAACACCGTTATCCTGCATGGGAGAAAGAGATAATTTATCCTGGCAAGCTCTATTTGTATCTGTTCTCACTGGCACCCAGACGGCCTCCTCCTCATTGCTTCATCCATAACGCTGCCATGTTTACGTTGCACTATCCTGGAAGCCTCATCTGAGGTATGCAACTCACAAGCGATGCATAATTGAATGAATGGCATTCATGTTAGCGTGCCCAAATTACTCGAATGCTGACAAGTATGACCCACGAAGACAGTGCGTAGGTGGGAACGGTCATTTTTGACTTGTCCGCTGCCGTCATTACCTAGCCATACCACAACCCCGTAGGAGAAAGTTCCCATAAGTTGATAATCTAGCATGTAAGTCAAACGCCGCTCTGTCATATGGACACAGGCGTACGACACGGGCTGTAACGATGACGAACGTTCTGGAGGTACTTCATGCAGAGATATTCTGACTGCAAGACCGAATACCGGCGATCCCGCACCGTCAGTCTAAACTCTGCGCAAACAAGCGCAGAGAAACAAGCGCTGAAAAAAAAAACAAGGCAGACTAGAGCGTCCATCTTCGGCATGTTTTTCGTCGTTCGCCGGCCATTCTCCTACACCAATCCTTCACAACCCCTGCTCCCATCAGTTGATCACAAACATTTGACCCTAAGGGATATTTCCGGTGGAGGGTCTTCATCGGGTAGCAAATCGCTGTTATTTGTGGTCACCTGCTTCCCCTATTAAAAAAACAGCATTAGACGGTAGCTTTGCTGTCAGAATGCATCAGTAGTAGAAGTAAAAATAGGAGGGAGAATAAGTGGCTATTTTCGACCGGAAATTTTATCGGTCCGTCAGCTTGACCATCTATCAATTGAGCTGGTGGTTCACGCCTTGCTGGCTGTAATCGGGAACATTCGAAGAGGGAGTTGTATCCACTGGTTAGACCTGATTGCAGGTCGTTGAGCCGCCATACACCAGCTCTTCCTCCAGCAAGCATTTTTTCCTCTTGCTACTAGATTCTGTGTAGTGATTCGTGTCCACTGTCAATAAATAAATATGCAAGTTGTTTTAACTGGCACCCATAGGGGATACTTTCCCGGTAAATAAAATTACATTTTCGAGTGAATTTTAGAACGAATAAGCAAATACTGTACAGTTTGTGTTTATAATAAACATTCGGATATAAAAAATCAACGAACAGTGAAAAATGGCAAAAATGACATTATTTATTAGTTCTTAATGATAAGAAACCGTGGGTTGGAACAAGAGCGCCCTGTATAAGAGCTCGAAACGTTCCTCGTCAAGGGAAACTTCCTATTCGCTGTATATTCGCTCCTAATATTTTTGGGACGACAACAGAAGCAACTGTCAAGGAGCGAGACAGGAGGAACCCACCGCGATCGTCCACAGTTCGCTTAGATTCGAAGATACGAGGAGACAGCAAAGGTCACTAGGGTCATTAAAGCGCGGGAGATGATACTCCTTTGCTGACCGAACAAACCACCAGCAACGTGGCGAAACTGTGGAATCCACCTCAATCGTGTACAGATCGCTTAGGGTTGAAACGAGGGGAGGACGTTAAAATCCGGAGTGATCATCGCTACAGGGAATGGGCGCGATATCAATGGATTCAGCAGCTAACTGAAAACCTGTAAAAATCAGCGCGAAGGGCTTGAATCCCCCGGGCAGCTGCTTCCATCCTGACAGCGGGTCGTGTCGGCGAAAGCCACTTCTGTGCGTTGCGGTACCTTTGCGGTGCATTTCCGCGAACCATTGGCCATCTCAACCATAGATATTCACAAACCAGTTGTTTCATGTCGGCTGTGGCATGGCTGCAGCCCTCGACCTTTGGCCCGAGAGCACGCAGACCTGTTTTAAGGGTGGAGGGGAGAGGGGGGGGGTTGCGTCTGTGTTTGTGCAGCTGCTGGGGCTCACAGCGTGGACAGCAGGTCTGGTGGAGACCTGCGCTCAAATTGCACATATTAGGCTCGAGAGTGCACGCCTCTTTCACTTGCGTGCGTGCGTGCGCACTGTTATGGTAAGAAAAGAAGCAGCAGAGAGTGGAGGATTCGTTTCGCCATCGGAGCATCGTACAGGCGTGAGTCACCCCCCTCCCCCAGCGCCAACCTCGTGCCTGCGAAATGAAGCCTTACCGCGCTACATGGCGTTGCACTCTCTCTCTCTCTCTCTCTCTCTCTCTCCCCCTCCTCTCTCTCTCTCTCTCTCGTGCTCGGGCTTGCCGTCCTCCCGTCTGCTGGTGTTGCATGGTTCAGACGACGGCGGGCCGGTGGCGGAGGGGGCTAGGATGACTCATCTCGCCGGTTCACGCGCCAGCTCTTGCGCGCCGTCGTCCTGAGCCTGTCAACCGCCTTCACCATGTCCCCGTAATTGGGTTTTGATGCGGCCAAACTGACAGAATATTACGGCCTCCCTCACGTCGTTGTCGTCTCCTCAAGTGACCCTATGTGATCTCAGCTATTCGGTCCCGTGGTCTCGCCAACTATTGATTTTGTTGCACTGTTTTGGACAAATCTTGTTGACACTCGAACGGGAACTGATGCCATTGAAAAGTAAAACGCAGTTGTCACTGTCCTGTCCGTTCGGCGTTCGTGTATCTTAGAGACGTCTGACTCTAGAACGACGGGATTTGAGCTGGTGTTTTCTCCTTAGCTATTTTTTAAACGATTTTCGATTCGGATGGTGTGGCTGATCAGTCAGCAATGCGCAGGCGTGGCCTTAGGGCTCCTCGATTGATCAAACCGACCGACAGTTCTTCCAAAGCAACGGAGGAGATCAGTGTCTGTGCCTGCTATGGCACAGAGTCCCAGTCTCCCATGCAATATACATGCTTCTCCCTTTTAGCTCATGTTCACATATACTTCTTCTCAATTTCTTCCTGGGACTTGCATTTTCGCTTGTATCGGCATGCTCAACAGTGCCGGTCATTTTGGATCAAACTGATCCCCTAATATTCACTGTGCCGGTTCATTTCCAACCAATGAACACAGACTATATGTCAACTCATAATAGCGGAAGATTGACTTGTTTTTTTTCGTCGTAATATTTGCTCTGCGAAATTTTTGATGTGTTTTTCGATCTATCCACTTAAAAAATTTAGAAACTGTTGGTTGCGATCGTGTCTGGAGTGCTTTTGTCGCATTGCCGAAAATTGTTTTACGCGGAACCCATGGGCGGCGAAACACCCCGCTTTTTTGATTCGCTGGGGTAGACCTTCGTTTTCACAAGCGCAGCTCTAGAGGGCGTAGGAGGGGCCTTGCGTTCTTCACCCCACCGCTACCCTGATCATGAAGAAGGGATCATTTTAAATGTCCTTTTTACAATGACCTTTTTAGCAAGGACTCACGGCCGCTCATATCGCTCGTAGACGACACTTCCCGGTCCTCTTCGACACCCTTCGCACCGTCACTACGGTTGTCACACAATGGGAGGACATTGAGGAAATAGAGGAGATTATCCTTGACAGTCCTGAATTCATGGGCGAGGGTGCCGCTGTAGATTCGGAAGATGAGGGCAGTAAGTTTCTGTTGGCCACCCTACTGTTTCTATAAACCCAACGCCCATTCCATTATTTAAACGCATCATTTATAGCGACTCTTTCCCATTGTTATTTACTTGGTGTGTTACTTGTTGGTAACACTGTCTGCTTGATTTTTCTTCATTGTATACGTAGCCTAGACGCATGCATTTCGCGTCCTTTCCATAAAACCTTTTTTTAAGAGAAGCGATTTTGTTAACGTTGTCTTGTGCGTTGGCTACTAACATGCATGCTCTCTTACCCCCGCCTTATGCCATGCATTTTTGTGCATGTGCGAAATGAAGTTCGCTCCCCAGTGCCTCGTCGAGCAGATGGCCACGCTTGGTCTGAGGGCGCTTGCCGGACTCCAGACCTCTATGCTCAGAAGACGCCCAACCAACAAGGTAGTGCATTGTTTGAGTCTACATTTATTCTACAACATTGTCTACTACGTTTGTGTTCAGTAGTGTATATAACAACTATTCATATTTACTTCCTTTTAGGCTCGGTGACAGTCACAGATACTGTCCGCGTGCCTGTTGACAATTATCAGATCTGGGGTGAAATGGAGTATTTGAGTCAACCTCTAGGTAAGGCCGGATTATATTTTTTCGCTTGTTGTCGACTTTCAAGATTTTGAAAACCCTTTTTGTTTTTGGATATTTGCATTTCGTTGCGCGACCTCTATAGACTCCGCGTATCACTGGGCCTTCCAAGATACACTGGCGATTTTTAGGTGTCACACCGCCAAAATACACGACTTTTAGCATTTCGAAAACAAAAAGACCCATTGGATAGTGCATTTTTAGCATAGGGGAATGATTAAAATGGCAAGGTTGCGTTAGTCGCAGACCGTAGACATTTTGCACTAAACGAAATTCGTGGTCTTACAGAATGATGACAACGTACAACAGACGGTTCGGTAAGCTTCAGTTGACCCAGGATTATTCATTCGCTTATAAGCCTTCATAAGTTCATTGTTTTTGGAATCTATCTTTGGATGTCTTGCAGGGCTTCTTAAAATAGCTCAAAGCATTGTAGTTTAATTAACATGACTGCCACAGTGATAAGCGGGAGGATTTTTGTAGCGAGAAGTCTTGCTCCTTTAACTACCCGTTCTCGAAAAAATTATACAAAACTTGCCTGGAAAGCACTCAATCTACCGACGGCCGCATTAACTTCTAGAACTCGACGATAGGCTCCGCGAGCTATTAGTGTGGGAGGGGGAGGGGGTCATATGGTAGTTTGCTACTGGCTGATTCTCCGAAGTTATGACGAAATTGCAATGGTTTGCTTGCAGTGCAAATATCTTCAGCTGCGCCAGAGCTTAGTGCAAACCATTTTATGATTGCGGTAGAAATACTGCCTTTAGTAAGGGATACGTCGGAATGAATAGTTTATCACGATTATTTTTTCCGTTATACTTGTAGACTCATAAATTTGTTTGTACCTCATTGGTGCTAGGATTTTTTTTGACCACCCTAGTTCTCCCAAACCTATATGGCTCTGCTAACGCAGTTGTTAAAAGCATATGCCCAGTCAAGAGGATTTTTCACGCCGCAGGATGCGAATTTTTTACTGTCCCGTCCTATAAAGTGGTAAAACTGAATTCTAACCAGTATTGGTGGCTTGTCAAACGCGGTCATTCTTCCGATCTTCACGGACTCTTCGGTACTCCAATTAGTCTGGAATACTCCCCTTCCCGCGGAGACCGAAACCCGTATGTGCAGTCAGTTTTGTGCGAGTATAAGCCCAGGAATAAACACAGGTCTTGGGCTTGCTATTGCAACCTTTATCGCTGAAGAAACAGGCCAAGTAGTTTATTTTTGTGAACTTTAGAATTGTTTCCTGACGTGATGTGAGCAAGCGACGGTAAAAATAAACAGTATAGATTTAATATCTTGTCAAACAAACCCCTTTGCCTCACGTCACTGTTTAATCTGGGTAAATATGAACTCCCGGTGATGAACTTTGTTCCACATGGAAGACTGCCTGATTTTCATTTATTCATAATATCCTTTCTCATACTTGTTTACCTAAAAGGTCCAGGCTACCGGCACATAATAAAAGAATCACGTAGGTTCTGCTTTCTTCTCCCCGTCCATCTGCATGCGACTTGTGTCTGGTTTTTTTTTCTTGTCATTCAGATGCCGTTGTACTGCCTGACTCTACTAACTTTTGTTTGACCTTTTACCAGTATAAAGGTATCTTCTGCTTACCGTCCTGTTTATGCCGACCCATGCTGTCCTGGTATATTTTCCCCCATCAAATTCCCGTTCTGTAATGTTAGGCAGCACCGCACTGTCTGATGATCCTTCCACCTAAAACGACCTATTGGGAATCCTTTTATTCATGCATAACGAAGGTGAACTGGTTTGTTGTAGGTTCTTTCAATTAACTTCCTCCTTTTCATGCCTCCTCATCCTCTGCCTCGTACCCTTTTGGTGTCCACATGAGCCTATTCTCCTTTAAAGTATCCCAGGCAGAGACAGCTCCGGATACTTCGCAAGAGGACTCCCTTCTTCTTCACCCTGCGTCGGCGAACGTACAGTTTTCAGCGCCGTCACCGCCACTGCCTGCCCCTGTGGTTGGTCAGTTTCCATCCGGTTGGTCTACCCCCGGAGCTGACGGAACTCTTGCCTTTTTTTCTCTTCCCTCCACGCCTTCTCCGGCGTGTGTGTGCGCGCGTGTGTGTGCTTCCATGGTAGCATGGATTAGTGTTGCTGCTAGTTCTGCCGCCACCCTCGGTCCACCGTTGACACTCCCCAGTCCGCTGTGCACACGGTGTTCGTGCGTCCAGGCTGGTGAACCCTACAACAGGACCTCTGTGTCCTCTGATTTAAAGATTGTCTGTGTAAAAACTGCCCCGCTTGTAGAATGGAACTCCTGCATGTGTAACGGCGTGGATGGGGCCGTTTCAGACCAAGCAGCCTGCCCAATGTCACCTCCAGTCTTTTCATGCATAGATAATTATCAAAAGTGAGGCAGGAGTAGGTTGCAGTGACTTTTTCCGACTTATTTGCTATCCTTAGTTAGTCATAACTAGCATGATCCTAAAAACCGCTTGTAGCTGACCATGCCATAAGGCATAGAGCGCAAGGAATAGACACGGGAATAACAGTGCGCTATTTGGGGGCCCAGCTGTAAGTTCAAGGGAGATTAGGGTTAGTGCTAAGGTTACGGTTATGCCACGGGACTTTTTGCCCTCCCTGGAACTGCACGAAAGGCTACCAAGGGGAATTTCTATTCCCATGCCTTTCCAAGCGGGGCGCACAGTAGGGCACTCAGCACGGGTCGACTGCTCATGTCTTCCTGACCTGGGGTCGCTGTATGACTGACAAACGATAAAAAAATGTCCGAACTAACTATCCCAGTCTCGTTTGTCAACCATGCTTCTTCTTCTTCTTCAGGTGGCCTTGTGCTAAACTGTGGAGAAATTTGGATTAATTTGAGGGTTAGGATTAGGACTCGGGAATAGGCATCCGTTGTGGGATTTCGCGTAACGCCGCAGGGCGTTCCAGTCCCGTGTCTTTCCCGTAAAACGTAAGGGCGAGGTTGCAAAAGGTAGACCGAGGTTTTCTTGAAGTGACTGCCTCACACGCAAGTCACTACTTTGAGAAGTAGATGCGATCTCTGGGACAAGAGCTTCATTCGCTGGACGTTTCGGATTCCAACTCGAACCCACCATCAAAGATAGTACCAGCTGCAGGTAATTCGTACACAGGTAGTTGCAGTATTTATAGGATGCAGTCGCTATGCTACGGCATGCCTGCGGCAATTAACGGACCCCCTTCATCGATGATGACTGCGTGCTGGTGCGTTAATTGTTTGATGGTCGGTATGCGGCCGGTATGCTGCCGTGTTGAAGGTTGGTGTGATGATTGCTCTGCCATCTGGCTCACTGGCACTGGCGTTGGAAAATGCGTTCGCCTGAGCGTTTCCTGAGTGGCTGATTGCTCTGACCAAACGTAGTCTCAACATCGAATGTGGGTTTGGTAGGTCACTGCATTTGTTAATAGACTGGGGGCCTGTAAACCATGATGCAAGCAACTCGCGCCTCACGCAATTATCACCTCTTGCGAGAATTTCGGTTTCATCGAACTTGTATTTGTGGTCGGTTCTCGCCGAATGAGCCGTGACTGGAGAATTGGCGTCATTTCGCTGCACTGCTGTCGCGTGCTCGGCCATTCGCGTGCGGAGTAGTATCCCAGTTTCTCTGACGTAGTTGTTTTGCCCGCAACTGCACCAAATCGGTGAACCAACACACACATATATATAAATATATATATATATGTCTCTGTGCGCCTGACTGCGCTTTGTGCT
The DNA here is from genome assembly GCA_017591395.1 of Schistocephalus solidus. NCBI lineage: Eukaryota > Metazoa > Platyhelminthes > Cestoda > Diphyllobothriidea > Diphyllobothriidae > Schistocephalus > Schistocephalus solidus. The sequence continues at coordinate 148,002 of WEDG01005886.1, forward strand.
GGCTGGCTATTTATAGTTTATTCTTTCACGTATTGCCTCATTTGCACCCCTGCATGGTCGTCGCCTGTTTTCGAAGCTTTTTTTAAATTTGCAACACATGGTACGTTTGCCTTTGTCATTGCAGTGGTTTTTTGTGATGTGTCCATTTACTCCCTTCGCTCTGTCAACACATCACATGAAAGGCTCCAGTTTTTACTTTCACCGCTTCACTAGTTCATTACCGGGAGGTCCCGTCCCCGTCTGAACCCTCAAAGGAGGTCTCCTGCAGTGTTTGGTCATGTCGAACTTGATTAAGGGCAGGCTAATGACTTTTACTTTCTATCGCCTCGTCATCTACAGCTTCGGGGCCACATTTTTCACATCCTTCTACTCTTCTCCACGCCTCTTGATTCGCCGGCTTTTTTGAGATCTTTATTACCCTTGATTACCTTGCCGCCTATGCTTTATGTCTTCATTTTTTCTTGACCTTGAGCTTTGAGTGATTCACTAACAGTCCTCTATCTCCCCCTCCTTCCCTCCTTGCCTGGATCAAGATGAGCCGATCAACGAGACGATAAGAAGGGAGGAACAAAGTGGCGTTTCAATGACTCTGACCACTGATGGGGCATTGAGTGAGGTAGGCATTCGTTGTTGCATCCTTTCACTTGACTACAGTCAGTCGATGTTCGGCTGAAGTTTAAGGTTATCGTTAGGTAAAATAGTGGGGTTAAGTTTGCCTACCCAGATAAAGATGGGTTATGCCGGCCACCTGGGTTTGATATAATTAGCTAACTACTATCTATTTTATAGAAGGCCTGATTTGTTTTATTACTTCCTAGCTACGGTAAGTAATAGTCTGTGTATTAAAAACTGCATTCATATAAAGACTTGCCCAACGTTGTTTTATTGGGATTTTTGTTATTCGAATACCTTTTATTTACCCGGCTCTTCTTTAAACATTAACTGCGCCATCTGTTTCGTCATCTCGTTGGAGTAATAGACCAAACGTACGGCAGAAATGCCGGCTTTCTTATTGCTTTCCACAGATTCCAGTAAGTGCCGCGCCCATCTGCCATATGGAGAAAACTGATGTTAACATCCTTCTCCTATTATAGGAATCCTTGTGCTCTATTTTCTCAGTTGAATTGCATTTTCAATCCCAGTGGGGGGTGGGGATCTGACAAAACCTGTTTTGCCTGTTTCGATCTCATCCTAGACCTCGAAAGTCCTCGGTGGGCCCGGTGATCATTTGGATGCCGAATGGGAGATGGAGACAGAGGTTTCTCACATGGTGAAAAAACCGCGCCTTGGTGGGTAAGTTATCGATTTTCTTTCTTCCTTTCTTCCCTTTTGACACCTCAACTAACCTGAAGTGAACTATTTCAATCTGCGCCTTCAGTTTCCTAGTTTCCTTCCTGGTCGACGCCCGGGGCGGCATCTTGGATTGTAAGCGGTATCCTGGACTGCGTTTCATCATTCCACCGAACGCGTCAGTCGGTCCCCTGCGCATCATTTGCCGTTTTCTGCGCTATCCCCTCAACCAGCTCCTGCCGCCTCTTAACGACGGCGAAGGGCTTGCTTGTCGGTAATTTTGAATTAGTCTACCTGCATTTACTAAAAAATTTTATGCACAAACATAAATGTAACACCCCCCTACCGCCTTTGACAGAATGATGGAAATGGGCCCAATAGGCGTTCGTTTCAACGCTCCTCTGCTGATCGAAATTCCCTACTGTGCTTCATTGAAGAGTCACCAACGAGAAATCATCGTTCTTCGGTCAGATAACGGAGAAACCTGGAAGGAGCATCCTGTTGATGCGACTGACCAGGCCGTGCAGGATTCCCTCGGAGAATACTTTAGTAAGTCTTGTCTTCTGCTGCTGCTTCTGGTCTGCCCAGATCGCGCTCTTTTTCTCTACCGCTCTTGTGGAGGCTTCCTTGCCGGAGGATTCCTCTTCCGGTGCGAAACCCGCTTGAAATGGAATTTGGCTCTTCTTGCAGTAATTATGGCTTAAGGGAACACACTTTAAACGAGGCGACGTGATGGCTGATAGAAGACTTTTATTCATCTGACGGTCCGAACTTGTAGACCTTACTCCTACACCGCAGTTTTACGCCAGCAGGCAGCTCTTGGCGGCCCATAAGGTGGAATCCTTGTGCAGACTCGAGGCCATAAAATGTGAACAATCCAGTCAGTGACCTGGATAAACTAGCCGCAGTCTTGCCGTACGCCAGACAGAATCGGATTCGATTGAGAGAAAAATTTGCGAGCCTAACCTTGACCCATGATAGAGCGATAGTTCACTCTGATCACAGTGCAATGAATGTTACGGCGATGTTGCGGCGTATTCAACCGTCAGCTACTTGTTTTTGCGGTGGAATTTTACAACCTTCCGTAACGCCAATATGCGATTGCTTCGTCTTCGGCTTGGTTGGGCTCGTTCTCGGGTATGTTCATGTTACTTCCAAAGTAAGCTGCTTAGTACTGACCTAGTCCGTTGCTTCGTAAGCGTTTGGAGGTCATGGCATGAAGGAAAGGGTGTGACGCCCCTTAGCGGAGAAGTGCTTTGACAACCTTAGGAGTAAGGCAAAACGCAAGTTTTGTTGCATATGCTTAAAGTCGAGATGTACCATTCCTTCAGCCCTCGGCCTCAGATATTTTATTATGGACGCTCAACAGCCTCCTGCCGTTTAGGCCGCCTTCAGGGTTAGATTTGCAGTAAGTGAAAGCTTTGAGCACGCTGTTGCAGTTCCCTGCCAATGGAGTCCACTGCCGTTAGCATGGCTTGCTCCATAATGATCGAGCACTACCTCTTCCCGACAGTCTCCGAATACATTCAATTTTTTTTGCCCTCCGCAAGGGCTTGACTCCACTGCTTTTAATTGCATGTACCGATAATATTGGCAACTTTTTATCCTCCGAGTAGGAATCTCTTTTCCGTGAGGCAGCCGTTGATTCCTTAAGGGGGGAAGGGGGGTACTTTCGGACGAGGTAGTTTTCCTTGGCGAAGATGACTGCGGCACCGGGACGTTTTCCCTTGGGACGATCTGTTCAAAAGACGCATTTTGCGTCAAACTCATTCGGTTGCTCTAACTCTGTGAATTGTTATGATTGATGGTATGGTTATGACTCGCAAATATATGTACCCTTCCTGGAATTTACCGTAAGGTCACCTGTATTACTTGGAGGGTCGGTTCTATTTCTGCGTCCCATCGCGGGGGAGGGATGGAGGTGAGGCATATGAGCAATTCCGACCGCACACGCTACCCGTCTGAGCGGCCGAAATCTCTTGCACGCTAGCTTTCCACTAGAAATGGGGTCACTGCTAGGAGAACTTACCGTACCACAGAAATGAAGTGCGTGAGCCAATCAGGTCAGTGGCTTCAGCTCACTTCCACGAAGCAAGGCGGAAATACAGCGAAAACCATGTATCCTTGTATGCGTGATCTTCCAGTGTATTTGCCGAAAATTGGTCATGTGCGCTCTCCTGAGTTCATAAGGAAAACCCGTCAGCACTTGGTCACTCCGATTCCTAATCTGATACCCCAATGCTGTTCTTGTTCAGATGACGCGGTTCCTTCGGCCAACCTACGCCAACGAAGGGTGCACCGGATCCTGACCAACACCATACCGCAATACTTTGCCCTAATCACACGCATCCGACAGGACCTCATTCTGATCGGACCCGAGGGCAGTGTCCTGACCTCCGCAGTTACCCCCGCTGTACAGGTTTGTTTCCCACCGGGTGCCTTGCAGAAGAAGATTCGCGTGGGTCTCCAAGTACAGGAGATCCCCTCGGCCCTGGTTACCAAGTGTCTGGGCCCGCGCATTGCCGTCTCGCCCATAGTCAGCATAGAGCCGCGACGCCGCAAATTCCACCGACCTATCACCATCACCATTCCTCTGCCCGGAACTGGCTCCGGCGGCGCTCAACAGACGGAGGCTGGTGGCAACGGAAACACTAACCTCTCCACTATCCGATTGCTCTGTTCCATCACCGGTGGCACCGCACCGGCCATCTGGGAGGACATTACAGGCAGTTCGCCGTTCTCGCTGCAGCAGAATTGTGTCTCCTTTACGACCACCGTATCGGCCAGGTACTCTTCTTTTTCTGCGTGTGCATGTGTCATCCCTTTGTAACTTTTGTCCGTTCCGGCAGGCACTCGCCGCATCCACCTCCGCATTGCCCACGCACATTACCTGACCGAATGAGCCTATTCGACCACATGCGTCTCCATGAAAACCTGGGGTAGAAATCTGTCAGCTATACCACACCACCGCTTTTCTTCGCATCAGCACCTACATCACACTTGACCGCACCAACATCACACAATGCAAGCGCGCAATCTGAATCTCTCACATGTGTTCCTCGGCCCCTTCTGCATGTGGCTCCCCTGCTGCTCGTGTGATCTGAGTCGGAGACTATCACGTTGCGCTAAACGTCGTGGCTTGGAAGATTGCCAAGTGACGATTAGACTCCGACCTCACAGCCAGCCCAGTGTGCTTTCGTGCTGCGTGGTCGACTGGTAAACTGAGTCAGGTTGCAATAGCTCCCTTATGTGGCTTCGATGGCCCTTCTACTCCGTCTTCTCTAAGCCAGGAGTGGCTCCGACCGCGCAGCCACCTGCAATCTCATCCGCGTCCGATCTTCTTAACTTGGGCATGACAATGGGCCCAGATGGGGGAGAAGGAGAGACTGCGGTAGATGCAGCCAAAGTCTTTTCTCGCGGTAATCTAATTCACCGTCCATGTGACCACTCTTAGTGTGGTGCACAAGGTGGGCCCTCTTCGGAATCGACGGTCGGTGTATCCGCTCCATAATATGGAGTTAGTTCCTGCTAAAAAGTCTAATGAGTTTTTGTACGCCTGATGAGTCGAAACTGCGATCGACTCGTTGACGTTTTCCGCTTCGACTGGAAAAGTTTTTATGTTTTAACAAATCCTTCTCTTACGGGTTGTTTTGATACATTTTCCTCATTAATCTGACCTAGTTGTGAGAAAAAGTAATGACCTGGGTGGAGTTAGAGCCCACGATCGCAAGGTCAATGCCCAAGTACAACCAACGCACCAACCGCTTTAGGTACGAGGCCCCGATCACGAGCCGTATGCGTAATCTCATTTGGATCAAGTTACTCGCACATCTTCCCGCAACGTATGGAATACGTAAATTCAGATACAGTTAGGTGACTTTCCAAGCCGGATTTCCTAATCAGTCCGTAGAGAATCCACCAGGTGACCAGCAAGCTAGCTTAATAGTTGTCTTTGGAAGATTTGCATAACTCATCTGTGAAAAACTCGACGGCCTCGGTTTGGTTTGAACCCACGATAGCCATTTCCAGTCCTGCCTACAACCAACGTGGGTGAATTCTCGATTGCTTGCTTAGGAAATCCTGCTTGGGTAGTCAGTCGGTATCAGAATTTATTGATTCCATTCATTGTGGTAGATTGAACGGGTAAGTTTATCCAACTGTGATTAACTTCACGGCTTTTAATCGGGGCTCATAGTTAAGATGGTTGGAGCATTGGCTGTACTCAGGCCTTGTACTTGCGTTCTTGACATCGATCTCATAGACCGCCTACTTTTTCTGAATCGGTTCATTTGAAGCCTTTTTCTATTAACCAATCCACGAAGGTATTGTCCATACATCAGAACTACGTCACTTTGTTTTGCAGGCTCTGGCTCATCGACTGTCCGAATCTCTCCGAAGTTACTGAAATGGCCACCACGCTCTACCGGGAGTCTATCTCCGTTCCATACTTTGGTCAGTTCCTCGTCTACTGTCGTCGCCACCATCCCGAAGAGGCCCAACTGCGTTGCGTCTGTCTGACTGACGACACTGAACAAAAGACCCTTGAGTGTCAGGAGGGCTTTGAGATCCTGGCGAGGGGCGAGCCCGTTGAGGTTTGTCCCACAGTTCGCCTTTACTTTTAATTTTTTAACATTCGGTCTTCTCCCGCCTCCTTAAGGGCCGCACTGTGGCGGCGCTCGCCAGTCACTCCTGATTGCAAGGCGGAATTCGGTGGGTTTAGATGTTGGTGAATTTTTTTCCGCCAAGATTTACCGAATTCAGTATTTTCTAGCTCGAAGAAAAGTTTGCAATGCGAGGGTGGGACGCAGTGCCTGGTGCGACTATCGAAACCAAATAAAAACCGTCATACGGGCTACATCGGTTAAATTTGCTAGGTTTTTGCGCCAAGCTGCGAGTTCAACACCATGACAAGTCCTTTTTGTAAAACCCGAGGCCGTTGTGTCTGAGATCGATCGTCTGCGGGTTTGGACCATTGCGGCAGGAACTGAATCAAGGAATAGGTTGAGACCTTCACAGTGCACCATCGGTTATATTGTGCACTGGAAACGGCCGCGGTATCTGGCACTGAGGGGCAAGTTGCATGTGATACGGTGGGCAGGCAGATCGATTCAGTGGTTTTTTTGTGTCTCCGTCAGGTGGAGGTCTTAGCGTGTGCCTGTAATATGCGCTCTTCCTTGCCTTGCTTCCTGTCATCACGTGCTTGCATGCGTCTCGGATGCCCCCTGTGCAAATCACCTCTTTAATTTTCGCACCTGTGGGTCAAATGAATTTTCTATCTTTGACTGCGCATAGTTTTTTGCAAAGTGCTCACTTTCGTTTGTCTGCCGGGAGGCTTGTGTTGGCTGGCTTTTATAGAAATTTCTAAGTAAGTCAGAGAGAAAGATTTTGTAGTTTTAAAAGTGATTATCTCTCTGCCTGGGCGAGCAAAAGTAAAAAAAAGTATTTACCCAATTAGCTTTTTTAACTGCGCAAATAAAGCGTAAAAACGCGACCGCACAGGTTGTAATACTGGGTGAAAGATTTTGCATTTTGAAGAGTGATTACGTCTTTGATTCTTTTTTTTTTTACTTCGCTACGTTTTCTGGTGCACAATATCTTTCAAGACACCACATACAAACCGCGTGACTGAATTGACGCCTGCTATCTAAACACTTGCTCTCACAACTCCTTCCATAGTCCATCAACCGTACTTTACTGCATTCATACGAAGCATATTTAAAACGCAAGCGTTTCAAGTCACGTTATAATGAGGTTCGTTGGTCCACCCTCATCGCAGGACGTAGTAAGGTCTTTTCGGTCAAAACCGCCTACTGTCGGTCATGTACTGATGTGAAACTAATAATCGAGAAGCATTATTGACCTGAACCGCCGTACTTCATCTCGCAGCAATGCTGGATTTGCGGTTGCTACTCATTTGGCTTTTTACTATTATAGACTATTGCTATTATACGATTACTATTATAGCCTATAGGAAATGAGCCAGTGTCCTAACTGGTAGAAAATTAAGCTCAGTGACCGGTCTTGCTCGCGTCTTGTTGGCGTGGCTTGGATTGTCGCTGACTGATAAGTAAAAATGTGTGCGATTTTCTCCCTTCTTTGTTACTTGTAATTATAGGAGGCTTTTTTGTCAATTAATTGATCCCCCTTCTCCTCATCCCCTCTCCCGTCCTGCTCCGGTAGATATTACACGACCACATTTGCTGGCTGGAGAGTGCGGGCAACCTAGTGCCCGTAGCGAAGACGGGCGAGCAGCTTCACTTCTATGTCAGGGCCTTTGAAGAGAACCGTCTGAACATGCTGATTCGTGTCAAGGACGCGCACCTTCCGCACTCCGGAAAACTGGCCTTTATGCCTAACCAAAAGACACCAGGGTATGTTTACTCGTCATTAAGTAGCTCGTGGAAAGTGGATAGACTGGGCAGCTTTTTAGTCTGATGCGACTTCCCACGGTTGCGAATGACTGGCTGATAACAACTGATAAAGCGAAACTGTCCATTCTGGTCTCCCCTTTTATTTTCCTTGCCTCTCTCTCTCGTACTCGTTGGTTCCACGGTTCTACGGACTACCGAAAGTACACAAGGCCAGTATTACTCCCCGGCCAATCGTGTCTTTGTGCGGTGCACCAACATTTCATCTGGCGAAATGGCTCTTCCGAAATTTGCGGTTGCTCACCTCTGACATGACCACGACGGTCTGTTCAGCGACTCACTTCCTGGAGCAGCTCCGGGGAGTGCAACTAACTGTAGGCGAGGTGATGGTGTCATTCGATGTCACCTTTCTCTTCACCTCGATCCCACAAGGCCTGGCAGTCGAAAAGATCAACGAACTGCTTGAGAGCAAGTACGATGAGACGGACAAGACGATGAAACGGAGACATCTCATACAACTCTTAAAATTCTGCCGGAAGACGTACTTCACTTTCGAAGGAACAACGTACGAGCAGGTCAAGGGGACGCCAATGGGATCGCCGCTCTCGGGCTTCATCGCAGAGGCAGTACTCCAAAAAGTAGTGACCCTGGTTTTCGCAAACTGCAAGGCAAACTTCTGGACTCAGTATGTCGATGATACCTTCATCATCATAGAGCGGGAAATCGTCAAAGAATTTCATCACATCCGGAATTCTGTTTTCACTGAAATCCAGTTTACAATGGAGGTGGAAGGCAAAAATTAAATGCCGTTCCTAGACTTTCTTGTCCATCGAAAACCCTGTGGGGACCTAAAAATGACGATGTATGGTAAGGCCACCAGTACCCGCCAAATCCTTAGCTACGATAGCAAACACCCGTTATGCCACAAATGGAGTTGTGCTCGAACACTATGACAGTTAGACCGTCGTAGTCCGACGATGTCCACCGTATGCTCCATGGAAGAGTGGAGCAGGGACGGTGACTTGCGCGTGAATTAGTTTTGAGTGATAGTAGCCTTGCGCTGCAGCTGCCGCACTCTCTCCTCTTCCCCCACCTGAGCCCGGTGTCAAGACAGAGTCAAGAAGACCGGAGATGGGAGAGGGCGCAGGTGGCTGGCGCGGCCGGAGCCGCCCCTGGGCGTGCAACCACACACACGCACACTCCAGCGTTTGCCCCAGGCTAACAACTTCCTCCGGCTACGTCATTCGCTTTTTTAAACATCCCACTAACGCGTAAAAAATAGGGCGCACAGCTCGAAATACTGAAAGTTGGGACCTGTAAGCCGGTGGTTACGGTGGTGGGGGTAACAGGCGATGAGTAGATGGATGTGGTCTCTATGATGGTGGTAGAAATGGAATTGATGCCAGGAGTGAGAGTGGGGGAGTCAGAAGGAGGGTTGGCAGAATTTGACATAGAAATTTGAATTTTCGTATTGTTGATGCATTGCGTCCGAAGATGTCCAACCAGGCTGATTCGCGCGCGGAAGATGCGTTGACAGCGTGGGCATGTTGGCAGGGCCTGGTCATTGGCCGTGTTTGTCCGGGGCGCTGGTCACTTTCGTGACGCTCTTTTGGCCTTGGCGGCGGCGATCCGGTTTGCCTTATAGATTGCTGAACCAGTCTTCACTGATCTTCTCCATGCCGGTTTATCCTGAGCGAGGTCCTATTAGGTCGCCGAGTTGATTTGCAGTTGCTTCAGCGATTTCTTCAAAGTGTCCTTGTAGCTTCGTTTTTGACCTCCCTGCCGACGAGAACCCGCAGCGACATCTCCGTAGAAAAGTCGTTTGGGTAGTCGCTCGTCGTCCATTCTTACCAGGTGGCCGCTCCATCGCAGTTGCACTTGCCTCAGCATGGCGTGGATGCTGAGGATTCCGGTCCGCTCCAGGACTTCTGTGTCCGGGATCCTGTCTTGCCATCTCAGCTTCAGTATTCTGCGGAGGCAGCTGAGATTAAAGTGATTCAGCTTCCTGGCTTGGTTCGAGTAGACGGTCCAGGTTTCCGCTCCGTAAAGGAGTGTCGTCAAGACGACGGCCTTGTACATCTTCAGTTTGGTGTTCAGGTGAATACCGTGGCGATTCCACACGGAGGCCTGCAGCCGGCCGAAGGCCTGACTAGCTTTGGAGATCCATTGGGCAACCTCGTCATCGATTCTCGTGTTGCGCGACATCGTGCTTTCTAGATAAGCGAAGGTTTCCACGTTTTTGAGTTGAGCACCGTTGACATTGATTCGAGGAGCATTGTATTCCGCGCTGGGTGGCGGCTGGTGCATGACAACCGTTTTGGCTGTACCGATTGTTAATCCGAAATTGGCGAAGCCTTCGGCGAAGAGGTCCATGCTCCTTTGCATGTCCTCCTCCGTCACGGTGTTAAGGGCGCAGTCGTCCTCGAAGAGCAAGTCGTGGACTGTAGTCGTAGACACGCGCGCTGGAGCCTGCATACGCCGACTGTTGAGAAGGTGCCCGTCAGTTCTGTAGGCGATGCGGATACCAGGCTGCTCATCACGGTAGGCGTCCATCAGCATAACCGAGAACATGAGACTGAAGAGGGTGGGGGCCAGTACGCAGTCCTGCTTCACTCCGTTGGTCATTGCGAATGCTTCGGATACCGTCCCGTTGTCAGTGACGCGCGCCGTCAACCCGTCATGAAGCTGACGCACCATGTGCGTGAACCGCTCAGGACAACCAAATTTCTGCATGACTTTCCACAGTCCGTCACGATTCACCGTGTCAAAGGCTTTCGTTAGATCCACGAAGGTAGTGTATAGGTGAGTTCGCATCTCCTGGCATTTCTCTTGTAGTTGGCGGGCGGCAAAGATCATATCGGTTGTTCCGCGGTGTCGTCGGAAGCCACATTGGCTTTCTGGGAGCAGGCCCTGCTTTAGGTGACCGTTAAGACGATTGAGAAGGATACAGGCGAAGATCTTCCCGGCGATGTTGAGCAACGAGATGCCTCTGTGATTATCACAGAGTTGCCGGTTCCCCTTCCGTTTGTAGAGATGGACGATGGTTGCGTCTTTGAAATCCTGAGGAACTTGTCCTTGGCGCCACATCTCCTGGAAGAGTGTTTTGAGTTCTGCCATCAGCCGGGGCCCACCGTGCTTGTAGACTTCCGGTGGGATTGCGTCGGATCCCGGTGCTTTACCACTGGAAATCTGCTGCACGGCCTGGATGGTTTCTGGTAGGGAAGGTGGCAGATCCAGGTCATTGTTCGTGTCCACTTGAGGGAGCCGGTAAATGGCAGCATCAGAGATGGCTGATGAGCAATTAAGGACATTTCTGAAGTGCTCGGCCCAGCGCTTCAGAATTTGCGATTTTTCTGTCAGCAGTGTTGTGCCGTCAGAGCTGAGCAGTGGTGCCGTCCCCTTGATACACGGACCGTCGATGGCCTTGATGGCTTTGGAGAAGTTTCATTTCATTGAGGTCCGCATACCCCTGGATTTCCTCAGTCTTTCGGATCATCCAGGCATCCTGCATCTCCCGCAGCCGTTGCTGTACAATGTGCCGGCATCTGAAGAAGGCTGCTTTGATGGCGTCAGTCCGAAGGCCCATGAAGGCTTTGTGTAGTCCATTCTTCTCCGCGAGTAAGTTGCTGATGTCGGCGTCATTGTCTTCAAACCATTCCTGGTGTTGACGGCGTGCGCGTCCGAGAACTTCGAGGGAGGTGGACTGGATGACATTTCGCAGTTGACCCCATCGTTTCTCCACGGTAGCATTATCAGCTGGAGCATGTAGGTCCTCCAGTTTCTCGGTTATTTGGTTGCTGAAATCAAAACAGTGAGCAGGCAAATTTAATAAAATAGTATTTAACTTACCTGGCGGCCTTCGTCGGGGTTGCAGTCGGAGCCTCATCTGGGAGATGACGAGGCGGTGATCTGTCCAACCATCGGCATCGCGCATCGCCTTGGTTACCAGCACGTCCTGTCGATCTCGCCTCCGGACGAGAACATAGTCCAGCAGATGCCAGCGCCGCGACCGAGGGTGCATCCACGTGGCCTTCTCCCGCGTCGGAAGGCGGAAGAAAGTGTTGGTCAGCAAGAGACGGTGTTCCGCACACGTGCGCAGAAGAAGGAGGCCGTTATCGTTACAGCTACCGTGACCGTGGGGACCCAGCACTCCCTGCCATGCAGCGTGGTCCGTCCCGACGCGGGCGTTGAAGTCACCAAGGACAATTAACTTGTCCACCTTCGACACAGTCGCCAGCAGGGCGTGCAGGTCCTCGTAGAATTTGTCCTTCGCCGCATCAGAGCTCGTCATTGGAGGAGGGTAGGCGCTGATGATGGTGGCGAACTGGTCTCCCCGAAGAGGCAGGCGGAGGCTCGTCAGGAGATCATTGATACCCTGTGGCAGACAGGGCAGACGTCCCACGATGTCGTTCCGGATGATAAAGGCAACACCAGCGTCGCGTCGCTCTGCCTTTGGCCGGCCGCTCCAGAAGAAGGTGTAGCCGATCCCCATCTCCTCCAGCTGACCCTGCTCAGAGAATCAGGTCTCGCTGAGAGCAGCAATGTCCACCTTGTAGCGCGCCAGTTCCGAGCGACTAGGGCCGTCCTCCGTTCCGGCCGGTTGCTCCTAGGATTATCTAAAAAAGAACGAACATTCCAGGCTGCTAGTGTGAGTGGACTCACCCAACCAGCCTAGAGGGTATGGCAAGGGGCGTTGGGACGGGGGTATTGTTGTTTGTTTGAGTTTTACGACCGCGTATTTTGCGATCTGCGAGCCGCGGCCGGCTGCAGAAGACGTGATAACCAGCAATTTTTTAAGGCACCTTTTCTAGCCCCTTCCTCCGCGAGGAGGCAAGCAGTGCTGTCCCTAAATAGGGCTGCTCGGACATCCCAGACGGCTGCCGAACTCCACTATGGGTCACGGTTTTGTTTTAGTGGAAGAACGACCCGAGTTAGCCTGGGCCGCCTACAGGGTTGCTGTCGCCCCCACCGTAGGACTTTTTGAGAGGGGGGGAGGTGGAAAGTTCGGGAGTCAGACATACCGGGTGTAGAGGCACACACAACACCGGAGACCCTCACCTGGTTTGGCCCGCCGGTCGTGATGGTTGCCCGGGGTGTGGCTGCTGGCAAGAACCCAACTTCGAGGAGCCACAGGTGAGAGTTGGGTAGCAGTTAGAGGCGGCCACAGGAGCATTAACCACCTGTACGAGACAAATGGAGCGACCAAATGCTATCTGTGTGGTGCTACCCCTAACTAGTACCCCATACACCCCTCACACACGACAGTTCGACGGTCGTAGTCCGACGATGTCCACCGTATGCTCCATGGAAGGGTGGTGCAGGGACGGTGACTTGCGCGTGATTTAGTTTAAAGTGATAGTAGCCTTGCGCTGCAGCTACCGCACTCTCTCCTCCTCCCCCACTTGAGCCCGGTGTCAAGACAGAGTCAAGAAGACCGGAGACGGGAGAGGACGCAGGTGGCTGGCTTGGCTAGGTCCTCTAAGTCCTAGCCGCCCCTAGGCGTGCCACCACACCTCCATGTTTGGCATTTGTTATGGGAGCGCAACCCGAATAACGCCTGCCGTGCCCTAATGTGGCCCCCGTGTTGGTCCAACGCATCTACCACGTGGCCCGTTTAGGGGGCACACACACTATACAAAGGGCTGAAACACACTGCAGCGAGCCAGCCGAAAGAAAGGCAGAACCTGGCCAACGGATATCCCCGCAACTTCATCGAATGCGGTGGAACGTCCAAGCCAAGTCGAAAGCCTGCGACCTAACAGCCAAATATATGCGAGGGTTGCCAGACATTGACGGTGTTTCGGAGGCGGTCTTCCGTCTCCTAAGAATGTTGGGGATCAGCATCGCCCATCGGCCGGAGTCAACTATTCGAAATCTGGTTATGAGACCTAAGCCCCCCCTGCCCCGAGGTGAAACAACAAACGTCATCTACCGGGTTCAATGCAATTTCTGCGCAGTTACCTACATTGGAGAGACTGGGAAACGGCTACAAACCCGAGTCGGAGAACACACGAGGGCAGTATGCAGAATGGACCCATTGTCTTTGGTGGCGGACCACTGTGCAGACTCTGGACATACGTTCGTCTTCCAGAATGCTAAAGTTCTGGTCCGCGCTCAACGGCTTGTGCAAACACGAGAGACAGGGGATCATTTTGGCTTGTTTTCGTTCATCGTTGACAAAATTTATCTTTTTTTGATACAACTTTGCGAGGTGGGATCTTCTAGCAATAGTTAACGGAAACCCATTTCTCTGATAGTTCAGAACCTGATCGTATGATCGTAGCGAACCCCCAGCAACCGAGATGTGTAGCAGTGTCTTCTATTAAGACAATATCCTGATACCCCTTTAACACTTCCTATCACAGCGCTGTTCGGTTAAAACGCGATTTCAACTTTATATTCGTTTGTGATTCATATAAGACTATTCTGATGATTGGTTCGAGTCTGGATCCGAAACACCAGGCGATGTTAACTCCTTTTCCAGCGATCACATCGCCTTCTTTTCAGAAATCTATTCACTTCACAGGCATCTTGAATTATGTGTGATTTGAAGATGGGTTTACTTTCACGTTCACATTTCTCCACTAAGTTATTCTAACCTCACATTTACGGTTCGGCATGCTATGATAAATGTATGTTATTTAAACGTACAATTTGGCATCTACTGTATTATCAACAGCCTTATTACAGGAGGGTAATTTCGAAAATGAATAGAGTTCACGAAAAACCATACCCCAAGTTTCGGCGGTCCGTTTCAGTGGGCTCCAAGTCATAATCACCCCGATTTTTCCTAATAAATATCCTCTTTCACTTTAAGAGCAACGCGGACGCGCATTCTACTGCCTAATGTTTCCATAGTCCATGCTTTTCTGCTCTGAGGTCCTTGTCGCTTTGCTAGATCGCATTCTAACGGACTAACATTTCAGCGGCATACTATACCGTGCAGTCTGGTCCGTAACTTCTCCGCTCCACATTATTCATCTTTCAGTGAAGCCCCATCGGAGCCCCTCACTGTGTTGGAAGTGCTCTTGTCAAGAAAAATTGCCTCTACACCTCGAACCGGAGAGCTGGAGCGTCGCGCGGCACTGGAGGTAAACGGTTACGAGCAATCTAGTGAGCATCTTAACGACAGCCTTCATCCTACTTCTTCTGACGAGGGTGAGCGCATAATTTCCAACCCAGTCCCAATTACCATATCTCCTCCTCCTCCTCCTCCTCCTCCTCCTCCTCCTCCTCCTCCTCCTCCTCCTCCTCCTCCTCCTCCTCCTCCTCCTCCCTCCTCCTCCTCCTCCTCCTCCTCCTCCTCCTCCTCCTCCTCCTCCTCCTCCTCCTCCTCCTCCCCTCCTCCTCCTCCTCCTCCTCCTCCTCCTCCTCCTCCTCCTCCCCCTCCCTCCCTCCTCCTCCTCCTCCTCCTCCTCCTCCCTCCCTCCTCCTCCCTCCTCCTCCTCCTCCCTCCTCCTCCCTCCTCCTCCCTCCGCCCCTTTTGTCTCCTCTCCGAATCATGCCGCTAGTACCGTTTATTATACTCAGGTTTTCTTCCTTATTAAAGGATACCGCTGCTCTGCGTCAGCCACTGGAATGGGCAGTAAGTTGTGTGTGCATGGTTTAGCACTCGTGAGTGTGTTTTTGCTCCACCACATAACGGCGGTAATTTCCACCTTGGCACTCCTAAATGCAACCTTTTGAGGCAGTACTTCCTGCTTCGTGCACTCTCGGGGTGACGGTTGAGAAGACAATATTGGGCCCTTTGTTTTGGGAAAAGGCGACAACTTCTCGCATACATTCTGGGAACTGAGTTACTGGGTTAGTCAGCCCGACAGAAACCGACTTTGCTGCAGGTCCTTGAAGCTGTCAATGCAGAATGCGTCAGAGCCATGCAGGGCTGAAACTTCGGGGGGACTGAAGAGCTATAAAAGCCTCAATCAGGCAAGTTAAACTTAGGGGTTCTTAACTTCGGCGAAGCTGATATTTCCTCCAAAAGGTCGCAGGCTCCGCAGTGCCCGTCCGATTACTTTCATTGCATCCTCAACGACCCATCTTCAGCCTGTGAAGAGGTGACCGTTAGCCTTCAGCAGTTCGAAGTCATGGTGGACCTCTATGTATGTCTAATTTTTCATTAACCGGTGGAGAATCCCCAGGCGCGTACCTGCTGAGAACTGCAGGGGACTGTGTTTCGCAAATACTGAAATCGCCATCTCAGAAGTTTGGACTGAAAGCCGTATCCGCGGGAACTTCAAGGTATCTCTCAGCGGGAAGGGAGATACACAAATTTGCAACAGCTGCCCTGCAACTCAGCAGTATTAAGAAATGCCTCCCCCCTCTTCTCGCCTCTCGCGTTGAATCAAAGCTTCCTCCGGACTCGTAGTGTAGTTGCCAACGAAACGGTGGAGCGAAAATTTCCAATCTATCTTTAGTGTCACCACAGCTTTTGAGCCAGGTCAAACCTTATTCGAAGTCCACCCATCCGAGTGAGAATACTAACGAGGACACGTAGCCCTCATTGTGCTAGTAGCTGACATGAGACTGGACAACTGATCTGAATGAACGAACTACCGATAGTTTTTTTTATGATTGGTGCGTTCCCCTGCGAATAACCGGCTTCTATTGACCCATAAATCGTCTGGGTTGCCCGCCCGCACCAGCATCATTCGAAATTTAATACGTTACTTGGGCAATGGGGTGTTTTGGAAGTCCTCTTTTGAATTAAACTGTTAATCACTGCTACCCCGTATTAAAATTTTAATTGTTAATCAGCAAGAGTGCAGCTTTTTCAACATTAAGTCAGTCAGCCCTTTTAGTACCAACGTTGCACTCACTCTAATTCGATTGCACATGAGAGAGGAGGATGCTGGTCTGTTTTACGTCTGTATAAACCCAGTGTATCTCTTTGACGAACTTTGATGATCTTTGCCTTTTTAATACCGTCTCCTTTACACTTCGTTTACAAGCTGTGTGAGCACTAATCTGGCATTTTCGGACGCTGTATGCTGCCTTTAAGGGTTTTGTTCATGTTTTGCCTTCTCTACGACTATTCAACTTCCAGAACTGGTAGAATCAATTGCACGATCGGACCTAGATATGAAAGCGATCGCACAGACTCTGGGTCCGGATTGGCCGGCATTGGCTGAGGAGTTGGGTCTATCCAGGGCGGACTGTGACTCAATCGCCGAGGAGAACAACACGGACATTAAACGCGCCTACGCCTGCCTTCTCCTTTGGAAGGAGCGGTCCAATAAAGACGCTGTCACGGGTGGGTGCCCTCTTAATCTTCCTGCGACCTCTTGCGCGCCGCGCATCTTTAAAAGGCTAATTCTACATTTGTTGTTGTTGACCTTTCACCCCGTCTAGGCACGGTTCTGGGCCGCGCTCTGAGACGCATCGGACGCGATGACATTCTCAAGCAGTGCATGAAGAACATTGAACTGGTTCAGGACGAGTACGAGCTCTCAGTCGCCGTGCGTAACCTCCAAAATGAAGGTATTTAAAATACCTGTTTACTTATTTAGAATTAAGTAATTTATTACTAATGACTGTAAATGTGTTCGGTCTTGGCTACAACGACCGAACTTGTTCAAACAAGGCATCGGCGACAAGCTATGCAGAACTTGATGAAATCTTAAGATTTCCCGACCTCATATGCAACAGCGTATGGTCGCTGCGTAGTAATAAAATAAACTGTTTCATTAGAAAACGGCTTAGAGGGTACAACTACTTGCAGAGGTGCATACAGAGGCAGTCGACAACTTGGTCCGCTGAGCCTTTACCGAAACGGCTGCTGAGTGTTGAAAATAAGGTATCCAGGAGTTCAATTACGCAACTTATTGTCACACTGGCCATGCAGTGGACTCAAATACTGCATTTTAAGCCCTATTTCAAGAGACGACTAGGCGTCTTCTGCGCTTTACAGAAGCCGCTGCGATACGGAGAAGGTCAGCAGCCGGATCATGTGATCCACCTCTCTGTCACGGAAATGGTTGTTGAGGCAAATAACCCCTCTCCCGTTCCCCCATACCCCAACTGACTGAATATTGTCCCATGCTGTGCAGACATAATCAAGCTCGATGACTTTTCGATGTAACCGGAACTCGCCTACCTAGACGACTTCTCTTGCCACTCACCTTGCACAGCCGCATGTCAAATAAACATTCATTTTTTTATTTCCTGATCACCGTTCATCCCGCTAGGCTGAACAGTTTATCCTTTTAATGTACCATGACCGTGCGTCGTTGAATAGATCACAAAATGTTTTGACGTCATTAACTTCTGCATATTTCATCGCCTCTCTCTTGTCCAAATTTATTCTCGGAAACAATGTATCAATTACGTGTGTTCTTTGTTTTGCATTTTGTTGCATAGACTATGAGCTGGAAGCGCACGATAATTCCGCCGTGATTTCCCCTGATGCCGCAAGTCAGCCTCGGCCAAGGAGTGAGGAAGCCGACGACCTTACTGAAACGGCCCCAATAGACGTGGAGAATGTGATTTCGCCCGCTGTCAGTTCGCATGAGGAAAATCCCTCCAACTGGGTTGACCACGCCACAGAAGAAGAACGGCGGGCAGCTGTGGAGCAGCTGGTTGCAGAACTGGATGATGACATTCCTACACCGCCTACCGTAGAGTCGGGTAGTGATGCTGGTAAGTTTAAGCCCGATTTCACCCTACTTCCTCGCCTTCTCGTGGGGATCTGCCGTCGCTATTCCCGCCACTCATCGGTGGAACGGGAACTGCTGGTACATATATTCAAGCGCATTTCCCGCTACTCCACGGATTTTCGAGGCTAGAATTCGAAGGAGCCGAGGTCGACAACGTAGCCTGCATTTTGGACAGGTAAACGTACGGTCGGCAGTTCGGTGAGGTAATCTGCATAAACTAGCCCATAGGGCTGTGCGAATGCGCGCTAGCGAGCCGCTGATATTTGCGATTCCACATCGGTCGGCTGGGCAACGCGCGTGGCAACTGAGGTGGTCCCTGTTGTGTTCGTAAATCGGCCGATCTGGTTTGAGTATTCGTGCCACCGCGGCTCATAAACAGTTAAATTTTCACGGAAGAAGAAAAACATACAAAGTTGCCCAAGAGGTCAGCAACTCGCTATTAGTCTTCGCTAGTCTGTGAAGCAATAAGACCTCTCTTAGGTTACCATGAGGTGAATCTCCATCGTTACTTCGAATGCATGTACTAGCCTAGTAAGTGGTCCAGGGCGTTTGGATCCAGTGTAGCATGCTCATTCGGCGGTCAGTGTTAGCGTAAACCACCCTTAACTGATGCAACGTCTGTACTCAGCATGTATCCCCGAGGAGCAAAAAATTTCCGTAATCAAAAATCTGCGTTCTCTTCCTCCACACTATGTTTTTTTCTAGCGTAGGAACTTTGCCGATTAAGTCTCTTAGATTACAACATAGTCTGAAAGCTAGGTGTGTGCGTTGATCAATAAGGTAACGAAGCTTGCTGTTTTTATGAGGGGATTTAAATTGAAATTACCTCCGGAGAGTGTTGGCCGTCAGCTAATTTTAGAATAGATTTTGGCAACGATGGAATATGTGGCCCCATTCAGAAAACGGGAGGTACTACTAGGAGTGTTTTTGGGTGGGCTTAGCAAAATTGACAGATAGCTGTTTTCAGGAAGCAAAAGACTAACAAGCATATTTGCGCCATTAGCTTGTTGAGTACGCCCAGGGAGCATAAAAACACAAGCTTGCAATTTCCAATATTGGAAATTAGATGGAAACCGGCGAAGAAATGAAAACCGATAGCATTGGTTAGATATTCCATACGAACTGATCCCAGCCCATGAAAGGTTGGATAATACATTGCTAAATCTGGCTCTTGTGATGACCATGACTGAATACAGAATTGAAGTTGACAACATTTATATCCTTACTCTCAAACTGAACCTCTAAGTACCGTAGGAATGATGGGTGGTATTTTGGCCTTTAGTTTCAAGCAAGCATATTAGGACCCGGCAGAAAACGGATAACTGCGCTACTACGTCATACATGTTATTCACTGATGATAATGATACCACTTAGTTAATATTTTATATGTTTTGCTTCGGCTTCTTTTAATGACGCATTTTTTATGCGCGTTTCCCGTCTCCTTGCATGCTCACATCCAAGTAGGCGTAGAGGAAGTCGAGCTTGTCCCACAGGTGAAGGCTGCTGAACCGCAGAAGTTGGAAGCTTCACAGTACATTGCAACAGAATCTGGCGTCCCCCTCTCAATGCTGCAAGAGGACGATGCAACTGAATCCAGTGAGGTGGCTGTTCGACCTCCTCTCGGTGAGCATCGCATTTAACAAATAAAGTTGCAGTGTTGTAAAAGTCATTTTTACCAGGCAGTCCCTCGTTCTGCTAACCTACCGCTCTTACTTATCCTTCTAAGCCTTGTGCCACGCATAAGCATCCCTGATAGCTCTTTGGGGTCAACCTTACGTCCTTTTCCGCAATTTGAGATACATGTTGTTGGAGGGAGAAGGAGAAAGAACCCACGTTGGGGGACTGAAAATCAAAGAGATGCCCTCTTCAGTTTCGTGAGAACTTGCGCTGCTCATTCTTTTGTCTTGGTGACTTCTGTCTTGAAATACTCCGAGTATCTTTAGCTATCCACAATAAACATTCGGTAGAACACAGGGATCAGAAAGGATTACGTAAGTAGGTTTGTAATCATGGTGCAGTCTGATCCCAAGCTGGCTATGTCACTTAAGGATGCCAGATTTTGACGAACCTTTTTCCGGCCGCCTGCGAAAACTACACTCTGTAAATATTTAAGTAGTATGAATCAAGCTCATTGATTTTCGGCACCTATCTAAATGCAACGGTATTTAATAGAAAACGTACAGGAAAATGTCCTTTCTTCATAGAAAATTATGTTTTATTTCAATTTTATGCTCACAGAAAGGGTATCTTTCGGTTTCAATTTCCGAGTAATTTTGAACCCGACCTGTCTTTTCAGTGCTCATAGAATTTGGCAATGGATGTGGACCATATTGTATAATTTATAAGCAGTATTAATAAATGGGTAGATACAATGTTTTATGGACGGACATTTCATGGTCTTAACAATCCCATAATTTTAAACTTCCTTAAAGCTAAAAGGTACCATTTCTTCAAGTATTACATTTGAAGTTGACGTAATTTGCGACCAAATGGGTACAAGAAAGAATGTCTTTGTTCCTGTTTTCTATAAAATAGGTTTGAATTTAGTAGGGGATTTCGGCAGTTTTTAATGATTATTTGACCATCTCGTTGGGATTCGAATCCACTCCAGCAGTCAACGCTCTAGCCAACTGAGCAACGAGGCCCCACCGGGAGCCGTGAGTTTAATCACACTTAGGTCAAATTACCCGCCCAGCGTACAGCAACGTATGAAACCAACCAATTATGATACAGTAAGCTGACAGCCCAAGCAGGATTTCCTAAGCAATCAATCTAGAATCCACCAGACGACTACCAGGCACAATAAATTAGAGGACTTTGGCAGATTTGAATAATTATTTTGACTCACATGTAAAATACTCGCTGGCCTCGTGGGGATTCGAACCCACGCCAGCAAGGGGAAAGCTTTAGTACAGTCAACGCTCTAGCCAACTGAGCCACGAGGCCACACCGGGAGCCTTGAGTTTAATCAAACTTGGGTCAAGTTACCCGCCCAGCCTACTGCAACGTATAGAATCCACCAATTCTGATACAGAAAACTGACTGCGAAAGCAGGATTTCCTAAGCAATCAATCTAGAATCCACCAGATGATTACTAGGCACAAATCAATTAAAAGAACGCATACCGCTTAAGCAGTCCTTTTTCTGTGTAATTTTTTGCAGGTGCCTGGGAAAATCTCTTCGAGAGCTGGGCATCCTGGTGTGATTGAAACATCTTTGGATTAGGCTGCACGATTATTAATTTAACAACCATAATTAAGCAATTATTTTCGAATAAAATACACATTTTGGAAGTTCGGTTGACATTTACTGTGACAGGCAATCTACTGGATATTGTTCATTCTGACCTCGTTGCGTGGGTTCCAACCTAGGTGAAACGGAACGTCTGTATTCTTCCGTGCAGTCTAACCAGTCACATGTACCATTAACCCATCGTTTATGGCTCTCGCATAATCCAAAATTCGCTTGTGCATTATTTCCGGCGGCTGGTATAGAAAGAACATTCAGATGCAATCGAGTTCGATACATTTGCATTTCAAATTCTAAAAGCTCAAGCTAGTCGGATGTGGATGATCAGCCTGTTCGCCAGAGCCCACGCTACTTGCAATGTAACCCCGAGCCCCAAGTCAAAATGGAGCCGTCCGTTTAAGCCCTACATTTGAGATAGGTCGCTGAGCGTCAGTATTAGGTTCTTGCTTAGTCCAGGTATCAGCCAATGAGGAGCCTTGTGGTAAGACTGTTCGGCCTGGAATGGGAGCATAATTTGCCAGGGTTGCGCATTCAAGTACCTCTTATCCCTGCCGGTGCCCTTTCTCAATTAGGACAAACCGCGAGGGTTTTTAGTGTACCTTCCGCGGAATATCACATTCACATTCGCTGTCACTATTCTCTGGCACGTGTATTGACTATGAAAATCACCGGTTGTTTCTAGTCTCTAACGCTGAAGGAACTGTTAATTTCTTGCCTCAATTTACCACCTCCTCTCCCAGTGTTGGCATCGCCAATCTTTTTTGGTCACTGCTTCACCTGACTCCCTCCCCCTTCTTTGACACAAATTTTTATTTGCCTTTGTTTGTTTTTTTATCATTTCTAGAAGCCACTGGAAACAGTCCTCCTGTAACTTCTAACGACGGTAGGTGTATTTGGGCACCGTCCAGTTCTTGTTTCTTCGTAATCGGATTTGTACAAGAGCATGAGAGCACCGTCTGAGTCATCCGCTTTCTCCTCTTCTGGTTACCTATTTGCTCATATTGCCTCTTCCGTTACTACCAGATGTTTGATTGGTTGCCACCACTACGACCATCAGCAGCAGCAGCAGTAGGTTTAGCGGTTGACTTCTTCGCCTCTCTCAAGTATCCTTTCATTGGACACGCCAATCGGCTTCTCTGCTTTGCCGAAGGAAGTGATTAGGTAAAGTTTTGCACTACTTTAAAAAACACAGTAGCCACACTTTTATGGATACTTTGGTACTTTGATATTGGTACTTTTCTTTTTCAGGTCGCGGCACGAAAACCTCCTCGCCGAATATCACCACTACCCCATCAGATCTTGCGGTCTATAACATGTGCGCTGCTGCTGCTGCTGTTGATTCCCAATCATAACTGAAAAATACCTTCGACCTTTTTCATTGTCCCTTTTTATGAGATTTTCATCATTGGTCTATCTAATTGGCTTTTCTTGCCCATCCCCCGCCCCTCCGTTCTGCTTTCTCTTTTTTCGTACCCTCCATTTCTCCCACACACATCGAATGGCTTAATGCCCTTTTACGTGTTCATTATTTGGCGTGTTGTTGGCTCGTCCTTAACCCCTCGCGCACACACGCTAGATTCTATTACGGCCGAAAAGTCTGAAGGAAATGTCACCTTTGCGGAGCCCATGGCTGTCAGCTGTAAATCGGTCGAGCTGTCCAGCCTGCCTTCCGATACCGCCTCTCCCACCTCTTACACACGTCATCGTTCCCCAACCAATACACAGGAATGTCACCTGTCTTTCACTCGTCCAACTGGCGCCTTCCCATACAACCAACCAATCAGTGAACCGGAACTTGATGATGTGCTGCCGCCGTCACCACTGGTGCCCGGAGAGTTCGGTGTCTCGTGCTCCACCTCGGCCACAACCACATACAGAGCTGACCTGAAGACTGAACAGGATCGGACAATGGATGCACGTGCCACACAGGCCGCCTCCTACATTTCCATGGCCTCTTCCGACGGACCACTAATTTCGGGGGAGTTTGTTCTAGTCCGTCAGGGTTTTGATGATGGTCCTGCCCCAGTGGTGCGCGAGAAGGCCGACTTTGTTGTGCCCATTCCTCTCACTCGAGGCGCAGCGTTTCCATCTGCTGGCACTTCCCAACCGCGGCAACTGGTTGGGCCAGGAACCTGTCAAATCACTGCGCAGTTACGCAGGCAAGCCCTCTTGGATGGACACTTCCAATTGTGTCGATCGCGTTCTGCCAAGGGTGCCTGCCCCCGGAATCACGATGTTCAGGCAACTGAAGAGCACGAATTACCACCAGAACCACCCAGACGCACCACCTCGTTGACAGCCGGGCGCTGCTCTCGCGATGACATGCAGGTGAACTACGGTGGGCGGAGTCAACCAGCCGGCTCACCGCCACTGTCTTTCGATGCAGCAGCCCCAGTTACAGATCTTGGCGTGATCCCACTGTGGGATGGCTCGCACCCTCGCGAAGTGGACGACCTGATCAAGCATTTGGGTTGGTGATGGGCGGCAGTTCTTATTATCTGAGGGGGCTGAGCTGGCACAGCTGTTGTTGCGCACGCTTACCGCCTCACATGCATACACGCCCCTTTCGTTAATTGGCTGCATTGGACCTGTCGGATTTGCCCTCACCATCATTCCCGCCATCGCCGCTGTCACCACCAGCAGCACTACTTACGGCATACGTGTGTGATTCGTGTCCTACGCGGAGTTCTGGTTGACTGTCCCTGTGTGCTTACTTGTTTTAATGCACTTCTTCTGCCCTGCCCACCCGTTTCTTCCTCCTTGTCCTCCGCCTCCAGCCTGTGCGTAGATTGAAAGCGCCTTATTTGACCCCCCTCACTACCTTGGTTTTGTGGCTGTGTATTCGAAGGAATTAATCCACCCGCTCCATTCCTTCGCCCGCCACAGGAAATCATTTTCATCAAACAGACCCTAGTAGTAACATAACCGTTGTAGCATGGAGAGCTGTCGCATCGCTTGCCGCTCTTCCTCGAAGTTTTAGTTACAGTGCAGTTATACTACTAGGAGAAACAAAAACACTTAGCTTCTTCGTTTCCTCAGAATTGAAGCAGTCATCATGACGCGTCAAGCTGCCAGTTGTCAGCCTTTGAATCTCTGGCGCTTATTGCGCCCAAGCTTAACTATTCATAACTTTAGGACTGAGCATGAAAATCTTTGTTCCAAATGATTTGGGCCAAGTCATCACGTTAGTTTCCGAGGAAATTAAACAGCTAACAGGCGCACAGAGAACGCGGGAGTGGGGGACCCACAGATGAGTGAAACACGTGTTCGGGCCTCTGGATGGTGCCTGTGCTGTCAGTATAGCGAATAATACAACATTAAGAACATTGCTATAGTGAACTTGATGAGGCCTGTGAAGTTAAATTCAGCAACCTCGAACGCCTCTGACCGGGCTGATGGGGCCCGTTTTTGTGGTAATACTGCACATTTTCCATCTGCACGTGTCGATACCGTGTTGCGTGAACCTCACTCCCAACGGTGCTTTTGTCATAGATTTACCTATGTTTGGCTGTAGCCGGGACCCCTTTATTTTCTCCCACACTGATGTCATTTTTGGTAACCTAAGGCGATAGTTTTGCACTAGAAGCTTTTGTAGTCTTTATTTTGAAAAAAAGGTGTCCTATGTAGTTGTCGTTCTCTCTCACACACCGACTCTCGGTGTCCTGTGTCTCGAAGTTAACTTTATGCGGTCTGTTCCTGATATTTTGAATTACTACCGGACAGGACACGGGAATTGGAAACCACCTATTCCAGGGGTCTTTCGCTAATTTCCAGGGAGATTAGGGTTAAGATTAGGACTGAGGTTTAGGCTTTAGGCCTGGATTAGGATTGGGACATAGAAATATTTACCGTTCCAGGAATTTTTGTGCAAGGCCACCTGTATTGCCAGGGGAGGTTTCCTATTTCCGTGTCTGAGATAGTAACTTTTGCGTAAGACATGCTAAGTAATCTAAAAATGGCGTACCTTTGATCTCAAATCCATGCACTTCACTTCTTTCTTCCATCGCTAATTCGTGCTCACGCAACTTTTGGGTCTTTTTGGAGCTGAACAGGACCAGGACTTGCTCCGCCTAAAAGCCTTCCATTGGTCTTCGTCCACATTTTCCTGCGAGTGACTAGCGAAAATAGACATTTTTTTTGAGTTAACACAATTTTCATACAATTCCGAGCCAGTTTATAGATAACTGCATTTACCGGCTTTCTTTTGTTCAACTCGAGAGGAAGGCCGTCTGAACCATGCCTCCTCTCCGCCCCACTCATCTTGCCTAGACTCGATGTGTGCTCTCGTTCCTCCCCTCGATAGGCTTTGCTTTGTTTACTTTTCTTGTGCCCAGGCCCTTCCCCTTGCATCCTTACCTTGACTTGCCGTCGTGAGGTCATGAGCGTGGAAAGATCGAGGTGTTGCAGCTAAATCGCAAGCCTGCTTCATTGTTAACCTTCAGACACCTCGCCACACTGCGTCCACCCCGTAAGACGACAGTGGACCTCGTTATTTGCAAGAGTAAAACTTACTGGGTGTGTTGTGTGGTCAGATGTTCAGCAGCGTGTTCAGTTCTACGTGTGCTCTCCCATACGCTTTGGTCTTTCAGGAGCTAGTTTAGTTCTATATTTTTAACTGTTTCTTCTTTTCGCCCCTTTTCTGTAGCTATATTGTTTTCTTCTTTTCTCTTACTCCCAGGAGGGGAGAGTAGTCTGATGCTGATCGGTCGCTCACGTATCCCCTGGAACTTCGGTTGGGATCTGCAGAGTGATTCTGTGGGTCTCATGGGCTTGAACACACCATTCGATGTCAGTTCCTGCCTGGGGTGGGGGCGGACCTGCTGACATTTGGTAGAACATCCCTCCAGTTCCTAGGGCCTCACGAATTAGTTTTTTCCCGTCTCCTATCTTTTCAGTCATATTGCCTTGAGAAACTTTCCTCAGATTTTGTTTATAGAGCCCATTTCGTAGAAAACGACACTCTTTTTAAGTTCATCACAAAGGGGTGGAGAAATTTATTTAAATGTTTTGAAATTTGGTCGTATTCTATGCATATTTTGAATGGTGGGTTGTTTTTTGCCTGCTTTTAAGGTCTCCAGGGCTCCTTGTCGCCCATAAAATTCAATTGGTGTAAATCGGGAATTATTAATCCTGCGGGCAGAAGACGCCGCGCATGGTCCTGCAAGCACCCACTGATTCAAGAAAAACGATATGCACTCTTCGTTCAAGTATCAGACGTAAAGCAGACACAATTTTCTGCACAGGGCTACAGCAAGCACAATTGTCGTTTTGATCTGGGAAAATGCGGCTGAATTTCCCAGACATCTTTGATCCAGCGGAAAAGTGCACAGTACCTCAGTAGCTACTTTTAACAGAACGTGATTCGTATAGTCTGCTGGGAGGATGTTCTACCCAAAGATAGTTTGTTGTCCTGTCTGGGCTTTGCCACATGCTGACCAGTATCGCACCAGCTTTTTGGCAATCTTTTCCAGGCGAGAGAATAGTTACAGATCGCGATCACTGATTCATTCCTGCCCGCGCAGGTTTTTGTCATATCCCTGTGCGTGCCATGAGGAGTATGTTGCTAAAAGGAGCTATGCTCTTGTCGTCTTACTTGCTTGTACTGAGCAGCGTGTCATAGGCCGATTCCCAGCAATCACTACTGATTCACTGATCATGTTTACCTATCATCGTCGTGCCATATTTTCCTCGTCGAGCATTTCTTACTTACCAGCTCGAACTCCGCTCTGACAGTACTCCTATCTTCATCCACGCCCCCTCTTCTAGCCCCATGATTCACAACGTCTAGGCTGCCTCAAGTGCACAGCAAAATGCTGCCTGCATAGCTACAATCTTGTTGGGATACGAACATGAAGATTCTTATAGGTGCTACTAAAAGAGTTGGCTGTGCGTGTCAGCTTTGCGGGGAGGGGGAAAGAGGTGGGTGTGCTCTCTTTCTGTTGGGCGCACTGACAGCCTCGAACAGGTTTTCTGCTTCACGAGCTCACCTCTAGACACTTGTTATCCATGCCATTTTTTCCATTAATACCTCTCAATCTTTGTGCTGCCTTTCTCCGCCTTGCGTCCGCGAATTGCCCTCGCCGTACGTTCTGATGTCCTCACTCTGGTTCTAATCACTCCGTCCTCCTCCCCATCCCACCCGACTGTGTTTGCTAACCATAATCTCCTCACTGTGCTTAACTCGTACACGAACAGAGAAGAAAGATTTGCCGTCACCGTGTGATTCTCTGCTGTTTATGACAGACGCTGATGAGGATAATGTTATCGATACCACCAAGCTGGACCTGCACGAGGAATCCACTTTCGTTGCAAACCCTCTAGCGACTGGTGGATGCGGTTTCGAGGAGCATGGCAGCATGCAATCCAGGGAGATAGAGAAGGAAGTGCTGGAATTCGGGCAGCCTATTTACTCCGATGAGCAACCCAACTTCCGCATCCCGCTTACTCTAGCTCTCACACCCATCACTGAGGTCTCTGAGTTCTCGGTGCACTCTTCATTTGCGGATCCGGAGACCGCGGCAACCGTGCATTCGGGTTCCAACACTAGTGGTTATCCATCAGCGACGCGGGCTGATGACATGGTCTCCGGGGGATGTAGTCCAACCGTTTCTGGCCCTGCTGCCATCCCACCTCTGCCTCCGGGCTTCCAAAGCATCCAAATGCCACCGCTTCCTTCTCCACTACCGTCGGCTCTGCCTCTCAGCTCAGTCTCCAGTAAGTCCTCTTCGCTTAACGAGTTCCTGCGCCTGGAGGAGGCGGCTTCCGCCAGCAGCAGCAACAGCAACCTCATCGCCACAGAGGAGCGCCAACTCCTCGAGGGTCAACAGGACCTCAGTCTGGACGACATGGCCTTCGGTATGGAGGATTACAGTTCCTCCTTGGTTACCAGCGGCTCCATCGATCCTCTCAGTCTGGCACGGCTGCATTCTGACGAGGCGGTATCTGACCTTGCCTGTTCAGTTCCCTCCTTGTCGGCTGCACCGTCGATTCCAGACCAGCGGAAGAACTCGTAGTCAGTGTGTACCCGCTCGCACCAGTCACCGCTCGGCAGTAATTCTCGTGCCTAGCTAACGACTTCCTCCTCTGGCTCTCTCTCTCTCTCTCACCTTGATGTAATTATGGTGTCCTCACCTTGAGGTCGTTTAGGAGGGGTTTTAAAGACTTCCGAGTCTCTCCTCTTCTCACCTTCTTGCTCTTCTGTTTGCTCGCATTTTCTAACCCCACTTCACC
This sequence comes from Schistocephalus solidus, assembly GCA_017591395.1. Taxonomy (NCBI): domain Eukaryota; kingdom Metazoa; phylum Platyhelminthes; class Cestoda; order Diphyllobothriidea; family Diphyllobothriidae; genus Schistocephalus; species Schistocephalus solidus. The sequence goes on from WEDG01005886.1 coordinate 176,791, forward strand.
GTAAGTTATGCAGCTACCTAACGATGACGTTTCGCGTGCAAGACTCACTCATGTCCTTGCTTAACATGTTATCTGTTTTCGCCCGATTGTCATACCCAGCATCTAACTGACTTTCTATTTCCCCATCCTAGGTCCCCGTCTCTGAGGTGAGCTGGTGGGTCAGAGCCACTGGAAGTCGCCCTCACTGGCACAGCACACTTCACTTTCCGCCCCCATGAAGACTTTAATGTGCCTCTGCCTCGAGTCCTCTTCACTATTTACGCATTGTGCTTTTTTTTTCGATTGCGCGCGCGCGCGCGCACGCATATACAAAACCTTTTTTGTCTACAGCCGATAGGTCGCTGTTTCGTCTTCCTACACGCGTTTGTTCGTTGATAGTGTTGTACGTGTTCTCCCGTCTTCTTCCTGTGATTTTCGTTTTCTTCGTTGAACCCACGGTGACACACTTATTCATGCACATATCTTCTTCACTTTCACCTAGACCTAATTGTTATTTTGAGTGTTTCCTGAGAGTAGGCTTTTTGCCTACTTTCTACTGCGCTTTGATCACACACTCTTTCCCTGTCGTTTTCTTTTCTCTTCTCGGAAACCGATCCCTTTTTCCGCCGCATCCACGCCACCATGATTACCATGACTGCGGACAAATCAATGATACTATTACCTTGTGTTTTTGCCCACATGTTTGTGTGTGTGTGTGTGTTTGTTTGCCTACCAACTCAAAATTATGCCTAGGATCTTTTTAAAACCCCCCCGCCGATGGTTGTACTCGAACTGGCCGGAGTCGAGGACTGCCAACGGTTGTTTTTCGGCCAATAATCCTATCATCGCCTTTAATAACATTTCTCTTCAAATTACTTGCACTTAGAACTCCTCGGTCCCCACCTGCTGTGTTCCCTACTCTCACTCGAGTTTTCCCACTGTGTTTATATTACTCTTTGTGAACGAGTAGTTTCTTTGCACGAAAGGTGATTTCCCTATTGTTCGCCTTCCCTTTCCCCTCCCCCACACGCACTAGTCTTTTTCTGAGAAGAGAATTAAATAGTTCCGGCATTCACTCTGCTCTCTTAACCTTGCGTGGGATGTCTCTTTTAGAACAAGATCGCGCTCTTGGTGTTTGTGGTTGGCGCGTCCGCTGTTAATGTCATGTTCACTGGTAGGTCAGATGAGCATCTCATTAGACGTGCTAACTTCCCAACAGCTCTCTTTTTTGCTAATTGAGGCTAAGGGTATTTGGGTAGGCAGGGTGAACCGTTCACAGAGTGATACTTCGACCAGGAAGGAGAGCTCCCCACTAGAGTACGTGCAAAAGCAAGCGGGAGTTTCGTCCTGTCAAGTCTACTGTACGTTATCAAGGCCTTTGCCGCAAGAAAAGTAAATTGAACGTTTCTCCGGCATTCTGGTTTGTTCGAACTTTTTCGCTGTCGATTTATCTTACGCATGTGTTGCCTTCGCTGGCTTTTATCTTTTACTTCGTGCCTGTATGTCGTCGGTCGACCGCTACACCCGAGCAAAGAGCTAGAGCTTGATTGGCAACTTCTCAACCTGCATTCCGCCGGATGCTTTATGGGTAAAAATGTATATCAGGTCACCTCTGGTCTACCCCAGTGTTGTTTACCCCGCCGAGGTCGTCCCACCCTTGGCTTCCTGAAGGGGTCCATCCTCGAATCGAAGGATGTACCGGTAAATTTGACGGACCCTAGCAACAGTCCCTCTTAATGCCAGGGTCAGGGCTGTTCGCTGGCCGAAGTTTGAAAGCCAGGGAGATTGCGATCAGGTTGGGAGGGAGGGTGAGCTCCCTAGTCTGATAGTGTCTCTGGTGACGGGTTCAAGCGTGAGCACAGAATGTCAGGCGACTAAAATTCTTGTCCCAGCGATCGCGTCTACTTCCTCGGGCTCGCGTCTTCGCCTGTATCGACAACTAGAAGTGGCATTCGTTAGGCGCTGGGTGATGCACAGGACAGACAGCGTATTTTTGACGCAAACCAGGTGTTTTAAAGTGGCACTAGCCGATGAAATGTCCACACGGGTCTCCTTGCCGATGCGTACCGAACTCGACAGGATAGTCGCTTCTGTCCCTCACTGCTCTGTCGGGCCTCACAGAACCCTACCTTGTGTCTGGCTGCTTCAAAGTGAGCTGGAAAAATGACGCATGGGGCGCCTTGTTGACAAACAGCAAACCGGTGTTATCTGAGACAGCTCAGTTACATGCACTAGTAAAATACCTAGAAGGTATGGTAAACGACGATTTGGTGTTCCTTTAGTCTGAAAGTTGACTTCCAGCGGCTGTCCCCGCAGCGGAACTGTTGTCGTGTGTACATCCGGATGTCTCCCTATCTATATCCCTTGATAAGTAATCAGAGGCCGTTTATGTGTAAATCAGTGTGCGATGTTGCCTGGTCATGCCCACACCTTTGCGTTTTTACGTTTGTTGAATTTCAAATCCGGAACGAAATTCAATGAATGCTCGCTAGATTTTAGTCAGCGCAGTAAACTGTCGAACACTTTCTCGAGCGGGTCCTCGCCATTGGATTACTCACAGGCGTCATGTATGAGAGGCCTCTGCTTTTCCTTTACGCTTACCACTCGGGGCGCGGAAGTAGTGTTTGCTTTTAATCGCCTCGTCAACGTTTTTAAGGTTGAATCCAAACTGCTCACAATGAATTTCCCTGGAGCTTTCTCTTTTACAAGACTAGGAAAGATGCTCATGGTTTGTGCGCAGCTATCGCCTTGAGATTTGTAATACTATCTGTATAGTTAGTTACCGTACCCCCGAAACGGGTTGCGTGGTAGATACGTTGGACCAACACGCGGGATGCGGTCCCATAACAAATGCCGAGCATGGGGGTGCGCGTGCCCCATATAGGCACGGCAGGTGCAGGCTCACGCCGCACCACCCCCTGTTGCCATTTATGGCTATGGTGGGATATGATTCACCTGCGCCCGACCCCGCCTCCGGTCTTCTGGACAATTTCTTGACACCAGGCACAGACGGTGAGGGAAGATAGAGAGTGTGGTAGATGCAGTGCAAGTCTACTATCACTTAAAACTAATTTACGCTCAAGTCACCGTCCCTACACCATCAAGCTGTGGAGCATACGGTGGGTATCATGGGACTACGACACTCGAACTAAAATAGTGACCGATCCCATTAACCAGAACACATCTTATATTAAAAATTATAACTAACATGGAATCGTTATGTTAATTATCTTTGAGCATAAACCCAAGCTATTTCAGACACGAACGTCTTTTCGGTCTCTTAAAAATTTCACTCGATAAAATTGACTGTTAAGTAGTGTGTATTTGTATAGGTCTTCCAGCCCTGCAAATTCAGATATATTTTGGAGAAAAATCGAGTGAAAATATAACTCTTGCATGCATTTGATGGGTAACCACGTCTTCGAAGGAAGGTTATCATGTGGTTTGATGGGAGTCCATAATGGTGCAATGTCCATTCAAATCCCGTTGTACCTGTTCATTTATTAATAACCCTCATTAAATATATGGTAAAATTGTTTAAGTACTATCGGTTATTTTCTTTATGACAGCGCAATTTATGCTATTCTTTCTATGGAATACACACAGCTTGTAGGTTGCACAGCCTAAACGCGAATGAAATGGTGGATCGGTCTCACCGTTATTCAAAATTTTAAGGCAATTTTAAGGCAACAGAATGACCTTTCTTTTAGTGGAGAAGGAAGAAGACGTGATTTTTTATCAAATGAGGACAGAAAAAATATCTTCGCTCGAGCTTTCCATAAAATACGCTTGCAGTTGTAAAGCGTTGAAACCCAATAGAAAAATTGCTCTTTACTTAAGTAGTAATTTTTTATCGAGTGCGGTTTGAGCAGGAGGCCTAAAAACCTTCCCAAAGCCGGCATGCTGCTGTGTCTGAAAATAGCTTTTGATTATACTCCGAAATAATAAATATTACAATTTCACTTCAATAGTCTCCTAAATCTCCTAATCTATAGCACATTTTATAATTTTGGTCAACAGTGCATGAGATCGGTCACTGACTGTGTGTTGCTTGCGAGGCCTTACGACATTAACCGATCAGTGTACAACGCTATCCTCCGTGAGTAAATTTCGGTCTTTGATGCTCCTCCCAACTTAAGAAAAGAGCCTTGACTCAAAAAATGAATAATTTGCACTGCCCTCTGCTTCTCATTTCTCTCTCTCTCTCTCTCTCTCTCTCTCTCTCTCTCTCTCTCTCTCTCTCTCTCTCTCTCTCTCTCTCTCTCTCTCTCTCTCTCTCTCTCTCTCTCTCTCTCTCTCTCTCTGCTCTCTCTCTCTCTCTCTCTCTCTCTCTCTCTCTCTCTCTCTCTCTCTCTATACTCTCTCTCTCTCTCTATATATATATATATATATATATATATATATATATATATATATATATATATATATATATATATATATATATATATATATATATATATATATATATATATATATATATATATACTGTGTGTATGTGTATATGTATGTCATGTATGTGTGTATATGATATGACGACGACGCGACGTTGTGCGGTGTCAAGTCGACATTTCAAACACTCCGTAACCAGGTTCTCAAATCCAATATCTTTGGTTTCCACACCATGGGGGTATGTGCGGCGTGCAGACAAGTCTTTGTAACCGCGAAGCTTTATTTTGTGTTATCTTCCCTTCCACGGACGGGAAAATGTTCGATAAATGCCAAAGCGGAAAGAAGAAACGAGTAGAGGCATGGGCTGAATGGAATTAGCCATTCTCGAGGTGCCGATCCGTCTCCTGAATGGTAAGGTACCACAAGAATTTAATAGACTATGCAATTGTGCATGAACTTTTAACTAACTTATGTACCCCTGCAAACTTTGAAGATGTTAGTAGACTATAATTTGGCCAGGTTTTGGTTTCGGAAGATCAAAAAAATTACTTTCCTCATGAGTCGCAGGTGGAATCCAACGTGTCTGTCACAAATTCAAATTAATATGGGCGAAGTTACTAATAAACCAAACGAAAATGCGAAATCCGGGAAGTAATTGAGAGAGTGCGTAGATTTGATTACTGAGACGAGAAGTACATTTGCCCAACGCTTCGTATTCATGCTCGAACCCAGCATCAGAGGCAGCTTCAGATAGAGGTACAGTATTCATAGGATGCAGTCTCTATGCTACTATATCCTAGGCAAAATAAAGGTTCCCCTCTTCATCGAGGATGGTTGCCCTTGGGTTTGATAATGGCAGTAAAGTCGTTAATCTCCAAAATTTAACCACCCGCGTTGGATTTTGGCTTGGTCACCGGTCTGCGCGATCTCTGGTTAATTATTTTTGCAAAACTAGTCCTAGCACTGAAAATGCTGTGGGAGTTCATTACAATCGTTAATGGACTGGCTACCAGTGAACCATGAATTATGCAACTTGCAGCTCACGAGATTGCCGCCTGGGCAAGAAGTTCGGCTTCGTAGAACTTCAGGATGTGGCCAGGTCTCGCCGAATGGCTGTTTAGTTCACAACTGCACCAGATCCGATAAATGCCTCCCGATGCTTTTCGCCATGTCGGTGTGTCACGCTCTCTCCCATCTCCGGTCTTCTTGACTCCGCCTTGACACCTGGTTCAGGTGGGGGAGTGGAACAGAAAGTGTGGTAGATGCAGCGCAAGTCTTTTCTCACTTTAATCCAGCGCAAGTCCCCGTCCATGCACCAACTTTCTGTGGCACATATGGTTGACATTGTCAGGTTATGACGGTCGAACTGGCGTGGCGGGTCTTTTGTTTTCATTACCTGTCGCCAAATGGTTGCTGCCGGTCAGTGTGCTACCCTAACTCCAAGTGGTACGAGAGGGTGGCCGACGGCCTCCAAGACGTTCTGGAATTACGAAATCTCTCACCCCAATTTGGGTTTCGTGCGATTTTGCCGCTCTTACCGTTTGAATATGCATCGGTTGATGAAGTTGTGTCGGTAGGCATTTCCCTGACACCCGTTGAAAATACTGCAATTAGGCAACCTTGCCGTCCGGTTCACTGCAGTGCATCTAAACACGCTGATTTAACGTCCTTACACAACTGTGTTCGTGGCTGATTGGGTGGTTGCTATTGAAGTTCAGTTCTTGCGTCGTATTTGTCGCTTTTCTGAACGCTGTGGTTTTTAGGCCACCACAACCTTTTTGGCAGACGAGAACATCAAAGAAGGCCAGTTGGTTATTTTCTTCCTCCTCTATCGTGAATTTGATATCCATGAAAACACTGTTGAGCCGTTATTTCAACATGAACACGGATCCTGTTCGCTAATGTCGAAGGTATCCTCCGCATACCGAACACTGAAGTTCTGTCCTTGGGGCAGGTCTGGCGGCTCCTCCGCAACAGCAGCATTGAACCAATCGTCACTGAACACACCTTCCTTGGCACCGCGAAGGATCCGGCAGGTCTTGACTTTGCGTGAGAGTACGCAGAACGGGCCTTGGTAGCGGCTTGCGCACACGGTCATACCGAGCAAACACACACGCGCAGCTGACCAAGCCTTTTTCGAAATGGTACTCGGTCAGTGTAGTTCGATGCGTAACCTGGGAAAGTGATGCGCAACACTGTTGGAATTCTCATCGATAGCACGAGAGGTTGGGCTGATCATCTCGCCTGGCCGTCGGAGGGTAAAACCAAGCACCAAATCGGTTGCGATGTAATCCAGATATGACTTTAGTGCCGATCAAATGTCAATGAACGCAAGGAGCAAGTTGCCAGATCACTCGGTTAGGTCCTCTGCGGCACGCAGGGCAGTCTTTAGGCGGCGGAGGAAACGCTAAACCCTGCCGTTGGCAGCTTGATGGTAGGCCGGCGTACGAATGCGCACACAGCCAAGAAAGTTGAAGAGGGCTTGGAAGAGAGCAGACTCTCACTGGCTCCTCAGTCAGTCGTAAACATGGATGAGAAAACCAAAAATGGCGATCCAACGACTGACAAAATCTTTGACGATGGTGTCCGCCTCCATGTTCGGCACAGTGGGTTAACAATCGACGCAAGCAAGGAGGTGATTGAAAGCGTTGGATGGAAGCAAAAGGTCTATTACATCGAGGTGCACATGAGCAAACCATGCGTCGGGACTGGGGAGGGTGCCATGTGGAGACTTGTTGTGGCGCCGCACCTTGTTCCGCTGGCAACTCGGACATGACCATGGCCAAGTACTGGCATCTTTGTTCACGACAGGCCAGAGTGCGAGGGTCCATAAGGAGTTAGAAACAGCCAGGCGCATCAAGGAGGACACGAAAGGGCGGTCAAAAAGGAGTCGAGAGGATTTTACTAGCACCGGTAGTCAGTGGAATGGCTGTGAGTTGGAGACCCCCAACGGGCCCATCGGCATGGCGACCGATTCGTCGTTGCCATAGCAGCAAGATTGATCCCATGGGAGAGTTGGAGGACAGAGAGCGAAGGTCTGGACAGCATGTTGGCTGCCTCATTGTTCATGCCATCAATGTGCTGGATGTTGGTGGAAAACTGTGACATGTAGTCTAGGTGGACAACTGCTCGCGAGTTGTACTCGTCGAAGTGGGATCAAAAGACAAAGGTCAGCGGCTTGTAAACCACGAAATTGGTGAAGTTATGGCTTTCAAGGAAGTGTCGAAAGGCTTAAAAACTAGGTAATGACGAGTACTTCACGGTTAACGGTGCTGTACCGCGTCTCAGACGGTAAGTTTATGGAGACGCAGGCTAGTGCTTGAGTCGAACCAACAAGGGGCTGCTGAAGGACTGCACCTACGGCTGCGGTCGAAGCATCTACCTTCAGGGACAGCTGAGCTTCGGGAGCGGGACGCGTTGGCGTCGGTGAGGGAAACGCTGCTTCTCTCCAAAGCAAAAATGCTTCATCAGTAAGCTCGAGGGTACACTTGAGACCAGAAAGTATGTTGGCGAGCGGCAGCATAAGGTCAGCAGAGTTTGGGCGAACCAGCGGTAAAAGTTGACCGTGCCCGAGAAACTGCAACTGACGTTTGGAGGTTGGTGAAGGGACCTGACGAATGGCTTCAATCCTGGAGGGCAGAGGATGGAAATCAGGACGTCAGCATTGGAGGCGTGCACAAACGGCAGGCCACGTTAAACATAGTCGATGAACATCTAAAATATATGAGCGACATTACGAAGGCCGAAGTCGTGCGGATGAATTCGCAAAGGCCGAAGTGAGTAGTAACAGCATTTTTGGGGATATCCTCAGGAGCAGCAGAACTTTGATGGAAGGCGCGCACTTGGTCAATCTTGGGGAAAAACCACCTTACCGAAACGGTTTCCGGCAAAATCCTGAAGATGAGGCACTGATTACCGATCGCGACTTGGGTTGTTGATGAGGGCACGGTAGTCACCACAGGGTCGCCAGTCGCCTGATGTCGCCTTGGGCACCATTTCAGCGGGGACGCCCAGGAGCTCTCAGACGGTCGCGTGTGGCATGTGTTCAAATGTTGCCTTAGCAGACTGCAGGCAGGAAGGCACCAGTCTAGGACTAGCGAACGCAGCAGAACCTGAGGCACGGATTAGGTACCCGACATGGTGATGAACATCGCCACTGCAAAACTAATGGTTGGTGATGTTCGGATACTGAAGGAGAAGCTCCCGATAAGGACAGCCAATACCTGTGTCCTAAGAGTTGTCAAGGGAGTCAACCAGTGAACAGATAGGTCAATAGGGCAGTCGAGTAGTCGGGAACTCCGGCGGTCTAACAAGAGGTCACACTCGGTGAAAAAGTCCGAACGAAAGATTGCGTACGACACATCAGAAATAACAAAAATGGAGGAGAAAGACTTATGAAGGCCGGTGTTCAGGGTGAGATATTGGCTGTCAGACGTGGGGATCGAGGGAATAGTTGACAGCTTGGGGATGTAGAGCAGAGCGGCGGTCGGCAGGAGTGGGAGGAATCACGGTGATATTGGCTCCATCGTCCACAAGAAAGCGTCTGCGAGTCAAGCTGCAGTAGCCATTGAAGGTGAGACCGGAGCCGGAGGAGCCAGAGAAAGTGGTCGCCTTTCTTCTCTGACTAACAGGTGTCCCCGTTTGGACTTGAAAGAGCATGGGAGGAACTGCGATGGACCTTTGCGTCATTGGTCGTATGATACCAACAGTCATCAGCAGTTCGAGGTTGTAAACAGAAACAACGAGAGCTGGATGAACAGCCAGGTGTAAGGCGTGCAAGTTAGAGTTTGAGAGGAGCCATGGCAGTCATTTGCCCCACAAGCTGCTCATGCACCGTCGGCAAAGAGGAAGCAGACAGCTGGACGATGGAAGGCGGCTGGAACCGCTGCACTTCCAACACCCTGTCCACCATCTCGGCTGGCTGTAAGACTGAGAGACCCTCCGAGCCGGATCCAAAATTGTTTGAGCATCGGTGGGCAGGCGCTATAGGAAGATCGTCCATTTGGAGTTAACCCCGAAGTGTTTCCATCCTTCTGAGGGGTTCGGTGGGATTTCGGTCACCCAAATATTCCGCACAAGTCCGCTGGCGATACCGCTGGCGGTCAGACACAGCGCAAAGTCAAAGAAGTGCTGCCTTACGTTGGGTGTAGGATTGGTCGGCCAGCGGACTCTGGATCAATGATTGTACCTGAGACAGGGGCTGTGATGGCAAAGCCTGAACAAGCCTGTGGAATTTCGTGTCTTCCTTAGTAAAGTTCGCAGAGTAAAAGCTTGATTCGTTTATTGGCCGTAGTCGGCGCCCGCTCACACCGAGCACTGGCGCACACAACATCAACAGTTGAAGCTTGGCTTGATTAAGTTCTTGTTGCTACCAACCTCTGAGTCGCCTGTGTTCTCCGGTCACATTAAACATTGCCCTAATGCTTCTGTCTTCCTTACTCTTGATTTGAGACAGTCCTCATTGTCGATCGATTGCATTTCGACACATCTACGCGTGCCACACACGACCTAATAGGTAACTCATTCAGGCAGCTTGGACCTCACACGGTCACCTCGAGCAGGAATCTTGACAGTTTGATAAACAGTTTGATAAAAACAGAACAGGATCTACATTTACGGGCAATCGACTGAAACGTTGAAAATCGTGAAGTTGTCACCTGAATTTCAAGACTAATCTGAAATCTATCGTAAGCCCACACCGGAAACGCATGCAAATAAATCTGAAGAAAGGAAATGTCTCTTATAACACACAAAAATTTTTGTTTTCAATTGCACCTGACAAGTATATTTGCATTTATTAGTCACTGAATGGCCTGCCAGCATATGACCTTAGAACGAATTTGATCCCAGTGAGGTCCCTGTCGGCGCAATCAAGCAAGAACCTGTGTGCTTTAGTTAAACCCATCTCAAGGAATCTGGAACTGGAGGGAAAAAATAGCCCATTCTCGTTAAGCGGTATTGGAATCTATACCCGAAGAGCAGACTACTTTTTAACGGTCACCTTAGATTTTATACTTGAACGATATTTGCATGAAGACTGCACTAGAGGACTACTTTTAAAACTAGTTCTACTTGTAGATTAATAATACGGACAAAGACAAGTGAAACTTGAATTGCCATTTCTGGCTCATTAGCCGTTATCAGCCAGTCAAACCCAACTCCGGGTGGTGCACCCCCCCAGGGCTCGAACCTTGACAGCCAGCTCGTCTGCTTCTTCGCCCTGTACCAAAGGTTTGTCCATTGAACTTCGGGTTTGATCCTCGCCATCACAGGTTGCTAGTTTCAATTGCCCTCTCGTCTATACCGCGCGTACGTGACAGGTGCTTTCAGTGACAGCAAAGACAAGCAGCAACCACTCTCCCGGTTAGTCCTCAGTGTCTTACGAGAGTGTGACATTCGTTTTGGGAATCCACTTTTCAGTCTCGGTGTTTGACAATTGCAGTCTAATGGCCGGTCAGCGTGCTTATTCAGTTGTCGACCTTTACGTAAGACCATTCCGCTACCTGTTTTCTGTAGGTGCACTAGTTTTCATACCCGACAGGCAGCTATATACGGCTTTTTCGCAGTCATTTCCACCAGTAATACATTTAACAAGACCGACAAAGATAAGGGAGACTGAAATGGATGTTTCTGGCTCATTAGCCGTCATCAGCCAACCATACCCAACCCCAGGTGGTGCCTCATTCGATGCTCGAACCGCGACCTATTGATCAGAAGTCCAACGCTCTAACCATTGAGCCATGGGCTCGTTATATTGCCAGTTTAGATCGGGAATATTGACTGCATTCGTTGATGAACGCTCATCAACGAATGCAATTCTACTTCTGCTGGTATATTTACTCATTTTTTTGTATGGGTAGGTTTTCTGTAAATTTATTACTAAGGTTCACTCAGCTACAGTGATTTTTCACGTTTTAGGAGTTTTTCGCTTTTCTAAAAAAGTTGGTATTTCTAAATAACATAATATTATTGTTTTAATTCAGAGGTGATACCTATTTAACCTTTCAAGAAATCAACTTCAAAGAATAACTGATTACCTATCTGCTAGACCCATTGTGTAAACTATCTGCGCCGTACTCGAGCGCATGTTTGTGTTTCCGGTCGCAGCTGGTAGTCAAGGTTATGATTGACTAAATGAAGGCAGAATAAGCCTGAAACTGACTTTATCAATCTACCCACCTTTTCTGTCGTTCCTCTTCTCTGCATAAATATATCAGAGGACATTGACAGAGTGTTTCCGTAACTTGATACAGGACTGTTTCCGGTTTATTTGCCTTCATTCGGCCAATCATTACGCTGAATACCAGCTGGGACCGGAAACGCTAATGTAAAATTTATGATGACACTGATAGTCTACACATCAGGTCCCAAAACCTTGGATTTTGCCCAAATCCTGTCCATTTTGCTTCAATAAACTCGATCGAAAATGCAGTTTTTTACTATAATGCATTACGGGCATCAAATCCATTCAAAAAATCAAAATAACAAGACCACATTTTTAGCTGAATTACCAACTGAAACTTCGATAACGACATTACATGCGTTAGGCCATCTAGCGTATTTCGGGATTATTAATCACCACTCGCATTACAGATCTCCCCGCAGCCACAACTGCTAGGACCTTCCAGGGCGTGGCGTGAAAGCTTTTTGTGATAAGAAACGTTTTCACTCTAGTTGTATAATAACGCTCGTTTTAGCAGAATATATGAGTCAGAGTAACAAGAGTATGCACATGCCGCCATTTCCAGTATTTTCGTGACCATCACTAACGACGACGCAGAGTGAGACCAGTAGGGTGATTTGCGCATGAATTGGTTTAGAGCGAGGTAGGCTTTACCCCCAGCCTCGCTACACTCACCCATCTGGATGCGATGGAAAGCATAGTTTAAGACAATCAAATGTGGGCTCGACTGACACGCCTAAACAGCCTGCCCCCACGTGCTACACGCCTGAACTGGTGCCCACAGCATGGTTCGGGCCTCATATCAACAGGACTACTATAAAGGTCACATTACGAAATAGCTATTGCAGTCTGCGTCTGAGTCTTTCAGGCACACCGAGGTACTCCCATGAGGTCCCAGTTTTTCCGTCCGTTTGTAACCTTCAAAGCAAGGACTTTTAGCGCATCGTGATAAGTTCAAACGCGTCAAGTGTATTATACTGAAGAATGTGCTGGTCTGCCTTGAGGATGGATTCCCCGGTGTCGACCGTGACCACTCTCTCTCTCTCTCTCTCTCTCTCTCTCTCTCTCTCTCTCTCTCTCTCTCTCTCTCTCTCTCTCTCTCTCTCTCTCTCTCTCTCTCTCTCTCTCTCTCTCTCTCTCTCTCTCTTTATGAGCCTGCCAAACAACTAGCACTGTGGTTAGGCTCAGTAGCAAACAGAGGATGGCAGCCAGGTCTGGTCATGCCACTACATATCCCCCGTATGCGGCAGAAATTATGAGCTTGTGAGGACGCTGCCCTGTCTGCTTAACTCGGCCCTTGAGCCAATTTGACTCCCTTTTCGGTCCAGTGCAGTCTTCTAGGAGGGATTATATTTCCTGCTAAAGTTTGTGTCCTGAAGTATGTACTAAATTTAGAGAAGTAACCACCTTTTGCTGTATATACAGTAGATGACCTTACTCATGCAAATGTGTGATCGATCTTTGAATGAGTAATCTAGCTAACATTTGGTCTTGTTATTTCGGTTTGCTGAATGGATAGTATGCTTAGGAAGCCTTTTTTTCTAAAAAGGAAAAGGAAAACAGACAGGATTTGGGCGATATCAGAGGTTGCCGGACATCCGAGAAATTTCAAATGTTATGTAATGTCACAGAGCAAAGTTTATGGTTAATGCGCATTTTGCCATAAAAGAACATGAATATAGGTCAAAAATGTTTCAAATAAATTCCTCCTGGAACTGCAAATTTTCATCTTTATTCAATGAAAATCGGGTGAAGGCAAGCGTAAGGAATCGCTTTTTTCCAAAAAAAACAAGCAAAGAATTCAGCTGTAGGAATTATTTTGTGCATATTGTTGATGCTTTTTACCACGAAACACAGAAATAAATTTGTACACCAGTACTTTTGTTTTACTACGACGATAATGAAGACCATTAGCAAAATATGTACAAGATACTGTCGAGATTGACTACAGAAACACCTGTGTTAAATTGGAAGTATGCAATAAGATAATTTTATAAATATAGTTTCCTCTAATCTGGAATTTAGAAACGCAATGAACAGTAGATTAGAAATTTTCGTAAAAGCTTGGTATATATTCAGATATTGCGTTGTGTATTTTCAGTTTTAGAATGGGCCTAGAAGTAAACAAAGGTAGCAAAAAACGCTCCAGTGTAAAGCAGAAAACGTATCGATTATTTTCAGTGAAGTCATATAATTGATAAAACTTCGACCTTTTCACCTTGACTTAATCTTGGAAAAGGGTAAAGTCCGCATATATTCATTGGCGAAATATCGTAGTAATGCGTTTTTAAAGGAGTACTTTATTATAGTAAGTTTTTTTAATGGATCTTAGGCATATTAATTGCAAACGTTTTTTGTGGACGTTCATTTTACTCAACAATGCGTTTTCATGTTTGAGTAAATGTACAAATATGACGCAAACGTCCATCTACTTCTGTAAATGCTTTTAGTAAATATTTTATTTTAAAGGTTTTGATAAGCACATCGAAAAAGACCTAAATTTATTGACATTCGATTGAAAACAGTGGATTTATTGGGCTTCTAAATGCAAGTCCAATCGGTAAAAATGATCATTTTAATAGTATACATTTTCTGATATTCGATACATTTTATAGATGACTTCGGTTAAAAAAGTATTTCTTGCAATTCTTTACTAGCAAAGCATGGTTTCTTCAGATTTTATACCCCAAGGGTGGGTATATTTTGTCATCAAAATTCTTTTCAAACTCATGGTTCATTTTGCGCCCTAGCTGCCGTTGAATTTGCGTTTAGGATTTCAGTCTACAAGCTGTATGCTTTCCGTGTAAGGGATAGCATACATTATTCTATCTCCTTAAAAAGATACTATATAAGTGCTCATAGAGTTTGCTAAGGATGCGAACTAGATTGTATACTTCCTGAATGGCAGTAATAAAAGAACATCTATGATGCTGTTTGAATTGACATGTTACGGGCGTACAAACTCTCAAAATAAGAAAAAATTATTAAAAGGAGAAATATTTAATGAAGACGTGATTTTTCTATCAAATGAGAACAAAAAGAATATTTTATTTATGGTTTCTATGAAATATAATTGAATTGGTGAGGGCATCAGAAATCAATAAACAACGCATACTACTTAGACAGTTGTTTTTTTATCTAAGATCGTAGATTAAGGCGGCTGTAAGAACGCGCATTCGAAAGCCATCATCCTGGCATGACAGAAATAGCCTTGGATTATGCTCCAGGATACAAAATACTACAATCCCATCTAAGTAGTCCTCCCTAAAAGTAAACGCATTTTGCATTTTCATTATCATTTTATGCCATCGATCGGTGACTATAAATGAGGAAGTGCCAAGTTGAGAACAATGACTATTTTCGACATCTACAGACAGTGACTGCGGCTTAGAGGAGGATTCCTTTGTGTACAGGGAGACCTTTAAGCCATCCAGGAAAACCGGTTGCAATAGTAAGGCACGTCCATACTTGTTGTTTTTTCCGACTAGGACTGTAAAACCCACGCTCAATACCTTTAATCTACTGACGAACTCTAAGTAATGGAGGGTCCGATGGAGCAACTCCAATGGTTCTGGAAATTTCGTGATTTTTTTCTTGCCACTTATTTTTTTATCCAAAATGTACAATAAGGGTATGCTATGCAATCTCACCGACTTGATGGTCAAGGACTTACCAACTTATTTTAGTTACGGTAGATTGCTTATGTCACGAAGTATCAACCGCAATTCTGCAATTTGTTTTAGATTAGAAAAAATCACTGAACGCTAGTTGTAAGATTTACTATCACGCAGCCTTATCCTACGGTATTTCATTCGTATCAGGATGCCTGCCTTTGAACGAGCGGGCTTTCAGCCGGCGAAAAAATGACACAATGACAACGACTACTTAAGTAGTATGCATTGTTCGGAGCTTTTATAAATTCAGTCATATTTTATAGAAAACGTATGCAAAAATACCCTTTCGTAAGCTCGGTTGATAGAAAAGTATATCATCTGAAGAAAGTGTACATTTTGGTTTTAAAAGCTTTACCGTTTCCTCAATAATTTGATCTTCACCTGTCGTTACACAGGGATTCAGGCATTCCAAACTACATGCTGTATACATTCCGTCTAAATATCACCCATTTCCCTATGCTATGAGGACGACGTCGCATAGTGCTCGTGATATTTTGAATTGAACGTAAGCCATGTTGTATACTCTGTAAGCAGCGTTGATAAATGGCCAGCTACGATGCTTTATAAATGGATATTCCCCGGACGTAAGTAATCTCATGATTAGAATCTTTTAAAAATAGCAGGATACACTCTCTTCAAGTATAAATTCTGAAGAAGACTTGCTTTGCTCAAATAAAGGAAAGCATATCGTTATGCATGTTTTTTTTGTACAACATTTAGTGGAATTTAAAAGGGTGTCGAAAATCATTGGGAAAAATGAATGCTACTTAAGTACTTGTTTTATGGACGATTCTTGTTGCAGGCTGCTGGAAGGAAGCTCATTCAAAATCTGGCATCCTCAAGTGAATTAGATATCTGGGATTAGGCTGCACTATCCTAAATCTCACAGCTATACTTAAGCAATTTTTTTGAATCGAAAAGACCTTTCAGATTTTTGGTTCACATTTTATGAGATAAGCAATCTTCTGTAGTCACGCGTGATTTACTGCAGTTTTGAGTTTACGGTTAAGATTCAGCTTCGGGTTTTAGGGATAGGCCTATGATTTACGATTAGGTTTAAGGTTAAGGTTGCGTTTGAGGTAAGGGTTATAATTTATGTTAAGGTTTGTATTTAGGGGTTTATCAAGGGTTGTCAGGTTAGATATAGGGATTGAAGGTGAGGTTACGGTTGGGTTTTGGCGCTAGTGTGGTCCGCCTACAATTTCCTCTCCTGCCCTTGCGTAAAGTACATTCATAAAATCTTCACCGAAGCTAAGTGCTCGTCCGTAGCGGGCGTCTCTGATTTCGAACACATTTTTGACTTTGACAAACCAATTTTACGCGATTCTGTTAGGCTGAGCGTTCTCCCAGTACACAGCACATATATAACAAGCAGTTTTTACAGCTTCAACATCCGGATCGAAACAGGCGCCGAAAAGGCTTTTTTTGCAATCTTGATGCGCTACCATTAAAGCTTAAAAAGCAAAACTTATTAAATGCTACAGCAAAGCGACGGTAGTGGGCCTGTAGAGTAGAAATCGTGCTGTAGAAAAATATACGACTAATGCCATAACAAAGTAGGTTGACGGAAGTAATTACAATTTCAAAATCTCGAAGCCGTACGAAACAGTCCGATATTCCCCAGGAGGCCGGCATTATTCCGGTATCGAGGCTATGAAGTGCATTATCGCTTTGTTTGTTTAGCCAGAAAAAAAAACTTATCTTTTTCCGCAGACTCACTGCTATCTGGCCTGCGTGAGGACTAACGTTGGACAGTCCAATAAAACTCATTGACACGTGGATGCATGCAACTTTCGTCTCACTGCGACGGGTTTCATTATACGATGGGTACTCGCAGTTCCAATTGCAGTTTTGTCCCAGGGGTGATCGCACCTTCCAGGGGCACCAGGCAGTCCACTGCATTGTCCCGCCATCATAGACCAAGATCAGCAAATTTGAAGTAAACTGTTTTATGGTCTTCCTGATCTGCCCGAACGTTCTCGTACCTGCACAATGTCATCCCGACAAGTTTTCGAGGGTTTACGCTGATCTATCAAAGCCCCACCCTGAGCCTATCATAAACTCACCTACCGAGGTCGTGTGCGAGTCCCGGAGGCTTCTCCGAGCCACGTCAAAGAGCTGCCGATGTGAATGCTACCGAGGAGAGGACGAAGAAGGTGCAGTCGTCGGAGCACTAATATTATTCGTCTGACCTTCAGAGTTCTCATGCCATGAATGACGCCGGGGATGCGCATTGTTCGTGCCATGCAATGGCTCCTTTTAGAGCCACGTGCGTGTTTATCGGTTCTTTCACACCTTTACGTGTAGGTAGCCTTCGAAGGTACTTTTCACGTATCAGGGGACATTTGGGAATTTTTTATGAAGATCGCATGTGGTGATGTCACTCGATCGCCTTAAAGTGGCTTATTCCGGCCCTCCCTGATACATTCCAACAGGCCAACCTTTTTCGCCCATTTATAACAATTCCGACAATTCGTTTGTCTCCGTTAGGCCTAGAGTACTCTAGTCCCCAAATCCATCCTACATGCCAAATGATCGTTTCCACTTTCCTGATTCCCACCATCTCATTACTTAAGCCTGGATTTTTTCATCCCACTATCTGACAAAGAACTCCTCCCAAGAGCGGAGGAGAATGTTGCAATGAAACCGAATATTGTAGTGAAAAACGGCTGTGGTAACAGAAGGCAACGCTTGGTATGGCAGCAGTCTCCTCGTGCCACCAGTCCGTCGTGCATTCCTTAAAGCTGGTGTCGACGGCTCAGATGCAACTTTTTTTAAAAGTCAAACACTGCAGATGTGTTATCTCATAAATTGTTTCCAGAAATTTTGAAATGTGTTTTCAATTCGCAAAGATTACTGACGTACAACATACTCCAAGAAATTTCAGTAACACCAGGATACCGAAGTTTTAATATGCACCTACGAAAACTAGAGTCGGTAAAAAGAGGACGAATTGAGAGGCATGAATTTTTTTCCCATGGATTTATAGGTGCTGTTAGAAATTTAAATATATTTTATACAAACCATGCCCAAAATATTATTTGTTTTCATTATTCGGTAGCAAATTATAGCTTCTTAACATTTTGTACTTGAAGAAAGGCTATGAGTTGTTTTTAGCATTTTGTTCGATTCCCCAAACATTTTGAGCCCGACCTGTTCTTACACTTACAGTGTGTGACCTATCTCATACAAGGTGCGGAAGTTTTGAATGATTGATAATTGATCATCAACAGGCACCCACGCATGTACGAAAGCTTTTAAATAATAATGAACAACTATATGCGAATTTAAAACTTAAAGGAAATCGTAAAATTCACATTACTGCGTTTAGAAATACCAGTTTTTTTAAAAAGGCGGCATATTCCGAAAACGGGCTAAACCATTATAACTGTGATTAATAAATTTAAATAGAGTTTTCAGTTGAAATCGTGAACATACCATTTTTGTATAGTAAGATAACTTTCCTTCCGATAAATTTTTATTGCTATGTTTGATATTGAATAAGTGTCAAATCCTCCTTGAAATACCTTTGAATACTCCACGATCTTCAGGGATTTCAAGCGATTAGTCAAAATAAGACATTTCGTAAAATTATTTGCCGACCTAGTGCGTTTTTGGGTATTCTTTCTAATGCAGATGGCCGTTTGCGTAATATTTATAGATTCACCCAAACATGAAAACTCGTTGTCAAGAGAAAGTAACATCCACAAAACGTTTTCCATCAATATGCTTAAGATCAATTAAAACTTTCCATAATAAGTTACATTCTTTAAAAATCCCTTTACATAGATATTAGACTAACGAATATTTGCACACTTTACATTTTCCAAGGTTAAACCAGGGTAAAATTTGGAAGTTCAACCATTTTTTGGCGTCCCTGAAAATACATGTTTCGCTGAAAATGAAGAGCTCACATTTCGCTTTATATTGGAGCGCGTTTTGCTATATTTGTTTACTTAAATGCGCCATTCTAGGATTGCAGATGCACAAAATAGCGGCCAAATACATATTAAGATTTGGCGAAAACTGTTTATCTTCTGTTCATTTTGTTTCTCAATTCCGGATAAGCGGAGACTATATTATGCACAAAAGTATCTTATCGTGGACTTCCAATTTAATAAAGGTGTTTTTATAATCCATCCCCACAGTTTCTTGTATGTATTTTGTGAACGGTTTTCATTTTCACATTAGTAAGACAAAAATGTTGCCAGATAAGTTTATTACTACGTTTTGTGGCAAAAAACGTCAGAAATTTGCAAAATATTTTTATAGCTAAATTCATTTCTTTTTTCCGGAAAACATGAGAGTCCTTATACTTGCCTTCATCTGGTTTTCATCGCATTAAGATCCCACTTTCCGGTTACATAAGGGATTCATTTGAAACCTTTCTTGAATAAATTAATGATCTTTTATAGTAAAATGCCCAAAAACAATTGGTTTTTTTTCTGTAACAGTAAAATAGCATAGGAAATCTCTTGGATATCCAGCAACCTCCTTTTTCGCCGAAATCCTGCCTGTTTCCCTTCAATATATAAGATTGAACATGCAGAGTTCTGTAGAAAAAGCTGTTTGAGTATCAAATCCAATCAACAATATAAAATGTGTGCTAAAATGCTCACACAAATTTCGATTACACATTGCATGATTTATGTCATCTACTGTACATTCAGGGTGTCCAAACATACACAGCACTCATAAAATGTTCAAATGAAGATAGAAGGTGTTATAGATGTCACTAGCAGCATCCATACATTATGAAGACGAGTTGTCGAGCATATGCGTGCTTTCGATAAATTCTAATCGGGAATGCAGTACAAGTTAAAACATATGATCAATAATGTTCGTCTCGTCATACCAGTGAGTCGTGTTAATAGGAGAGGGGGTGAAGATAAGAGACAACTGGTTAAGCGGCAGTGAGGGTTTGGTGGAGTCGTTCACGTGGGGAGGGGGGGGAGAAGAGACGGCGTGGAGTGCATGTAATTAAGTCGTCGTTGGCCCTGCTAAGCGCGGAGCTCGTAGCAGGTTCTTTTGTGCGCACCAAACCGGCTTTTCTCAACCGGATGGCGGTGGCTTCTGTTGTTGCTAGCAGCCGCTGACCCAGTGAAGTGGGGTAGTTTGGTGGCACCTTATAAATCACACGGAAGGTTTCGTTATAATCCACAATGTGCCCTGAATAAACCAGGTATGCGAGAATGGCGCTGTTTATGCTTTTAACTTTGCCTTTTCTCAGCCATGCCAGGAGGTGTTCCCTTATTCTTTTGGATAGGCACCGACTCGTGTGACCAATATAACCTGTTCCACAGGAGGAAGTGAATGAGTAGATGCACGTAGACGTGGTCTGGGCCGGCAACCTATCCTTACCTTCTCCGTATAAAACTTGGTTGGCTGAGAATACTATCCGAATTCTCGCCGCTGGGAAGGTTCGTGCGATGGCTTGGTCGAGGTGTCTTTTCAGGACTTCCCTTGCCGCATCCCATTAAAAGGGGACTTTGAGAAATAGAGTTTTCTTTTTTTTCAGTGTCGTGGGTTTTTCTAGTCTTGCGAACATATTGTTTTTGATAAATCTATCCGGATAGCCGTTTCCGCGAAGTAGGTTCTGGATCTTTCGAAGCTCTTCTTCGGTACAGTCCGCTCGAACATTTTTTTCTCGCCCTTTGTGCCAAACAACGGACTAGATTGCGTTTCTCTTGGATGGGTACGAAACTGCCAAAGTTCGTTTATTGTCCAGACCAGGTTTTCTTTCGACGAACGCTCCTTCGGACACTGCCGTCAGATCTTCGGCTTAGAACGTCGAAGAAAAGAAGCGAACCTCCCGTTTCTTCTTCCAACGTGAACTTGATGAACGGATGTGCTTGATTAACAGCATCTAAGAGTGAATCTGCATTGTTTTCTGCTTTGGCAATCACAATAAAACGTAACTTATTGTCAAATTCTACTAAATTTGTGTGTCGATTTTTACGGGAGTATTTTTAACCTACTAAAACTGTTTTGCTTTGTCATTGCAATACTCCTCATCCTCCTAAGAGAACTGAGTTAAAAATGTAATGTGAGGAAAACATAGAAGTGGTGGGCGTCATGTACAAGTTGGTAACCATCAGGGATATGGACACGACGGCCACTGTGCGTAAGGGGTGGAGTTAGTGGGGTGGAGGGAGGCGCAGGGTTATAAGGTGTGAGCTGGGGAATCGTCAAGATTCCCTGCATCGGGCGGAGAAGGCTGTGGTGTTGGAGCGGGTGAAAAAGGCGCGGTATAAGCCACCTTCCGGCAGTGAAATGAGACTACCTCGGTGCGGTCGCCACTGACGATTTTGAAATGAAGCACTGTTCTCCCGGAATAAATTGGAACAAAGCAAAGACGACAAAATAAGCAGAATTTAATTACCTCATAAAATTTCGCGATCTCTTATTCAGCTGCATACGGTTATTGCTTATTAATAATTCACGATAAACTGTCCAATTACACATCGACCTAGAGGGCTGAAACGTGGTAGGTAAACAAAGCATAAACTGTGGGTCTGATACATGCGGTTTCACATGGTGTGAGTGAACAGGGAGGATGAAAATTTATACAAGCAAACCAGTTCAGATTTCAGTCAAAACGTGTCGAGCAGGATTAATACTACAACGCGCGGGATAACAGTCCGGGGGGGGAGGGTGAATGAGAGAAGGGGTGTGGGGATGGGGCTTCGTCTATTGTCAGTCCTTACCACGACACTTCGAGGTTGATCACATGATCCAGCTGCTTACAGAGTTCTGGTTTTCAACTCCGTATTGCAGCTGCCTCGGTGTAGCGCCAACTTAGAGAAGAAAGTGCTACCGAACTATCCGTGCCAAGAAAGCCGGTAAGCATCTATCTGCCTTTCAAAGGGGACCATTTGTCAGATGTGATAAAGTTACGACTTCGATACACGATTGAACGAACGTAGGCCGCCTCTAAGTTGTTGTTTATAAGCACCGCCACGGATATTCCAGTAAGACCAACCAAAGACATTCTGCCCATGCACGCCAAATCAAATTGTATTTATGAGTTAACATGTGGTTGCGGATGCAAATACATTGGAGACAAACAAAGGCAGTTAGCAACTCGGTCAGCTGAACACAGGCCGAAATGGCAACTAAGGGCGGAAAATAAGATACCC
Organism: Schistocephalus solidus; assembly: GCA_017591395.1. NCBI lineage: Eukaryota > Metazoa > Platyhelminthes > Cestoda > Diphyllobothriidea > Diphyllobothriidae > Schistocephalus > Schistocephalus solidus. The sequence continues at coordinate 199,155 of WEDG01005886.1, forward strand.
AGGAGTTCAAATACAAAGCACCTGGTGGACACTGGCCATCGTCGTATTTCGGGCGACGACTGGGCGTCTCCTGCGCTACACAGAGGCAGCTGCCATACCGAGACGGAAAACAGAACCCTGTAAGCAGCTGGATCAGGTGATCAACCTCGCACTGCCGTGGTAAGGACTGATAATAGACGAAGCCACATGCCCGCACCCCTCCTCTCATTACCCCTCCCCGACTGTTATCCCGCGCGTTGCAGTGTTAATCGCACTGGACACATTTGGACTGAAATTTGAACTGGTTTGCTTATATACGTTTTCCTCTCCCAACTTTTTCCCCCTCACCTTGTGCACCCACATGTATCAGATCCACAATTTATGCTTTTTTAACCTATCACGTTTCATTCCTCTAGGTCGATGTATAATTGAACAGTTTATCTTGAAATATTAATAGACAATGACCGTACGCAGCTGAATAAGAGGTGGTGAAGTTTTTTTGACGTCATTATATTCTGCTTATTTCGTTGCCTTCGTCTTGTTCAGATTTTGAAATGCTTGTTTGTGCCTAATAGAACTCGAACTGGTCTGTCGAAGGGCTGTTGAAGTGGCTTACGAACACCATCTACGCGGACAAAAACAAACGAACACGTTAGTAAGTTAGGGTCGATGTATGACTTACTTGCCGGAGCGCGTGGAGGTATGGCTCAGAGATTAAACATTGCTTGGCGTAATCTTTGGACATGTCAGCCAAGTTTTGACTCTGTCGAAAAAATCACCGGGAATCTGAAGGGTAGGGCCGTAAACAAGTTCGGCAGAGGAGCACTCCAAGTCGGGTTTGAGGGCGGTACGGATACCGAGCATGACCCAGGGCAGATGCTCGCTCCAGTGAGAGAGGTTTTCATTAACCCGGAGCGAGGCTTTGAGTTGACGGTGAAAACGCTCGACTAAACCGTTGGATGAGGGATGGTAGGGGGTTGTGCGTATGAGAGAACGTCCGAGGATGTTTGTAAGGCCATTAAAAAGTCAAGATTCAAATTGCTGGCCTCGATTGGTGGTGGTAGTTGAGGGAACACCATAATGGGAGATCCAGTGTTCCAGAAAGGCGTGAGCGACAGTATCCGCAGTTATATTTCAAAATTGAGTTGCGATGGGCCACCGCGTAAATCGGTCGATTGCAGTTAGTAAGTAAGTACAACCACAGGATGTTCGTAAAGGACCTACAAGATCTATGTGCACCTGTGTAATGCGTGCGTTAGGCGCAAGAAAAGTGCTAATGGGGACTTCGTTGTACCGTCCAATTTTGGCTTTCTGACAGGCTAAGCGTGCACGAGTCCATTGGCATATATCGGTGTTCATAATGGGCTAGACGAAACGCTCACTGACGAGACGCTGGGTAGTCCGGATGCCAGGATGAGGCAAGATTGTGCAACACGGTAAAAACATCTAGTTTCGTCTCGCTTGGTACTACAGGTCGAGAGGAACCGTACGATATGTCACACGAGATGGTACCACAGGTAGTAGGCAGAGGAATGGCCTTGATCTGAAGACTAGCATGTTCAAGGTATTCAGTGAAATTCGACTGGTCCTGCAGTTCCAACATGTGCTCCAAGTCAAAGGAAGGGTGGATAATGGCGTTAATTGCAGGTCGAGAAAGACAGTCAGCGACTTGATTTGAAAGATCTTCAAGAAATCGAATATCTGTATGGTATTTAATAAACTTGAGATGGTGGGGCTCTCGGGGCAAATACTTACCAGAGGGCGTAGCAAAGGCATAGATAAGCGGTTTGTGGTCCGTATAAATACAAAAATCTCTGCCTTCAACAAAGTTTCGAAAAATTTTAATGGCTAAATAAAAAGCGAGGAGTTCTCGACCAAAAGGGCTCTACCGAGTTCGGGAGGGTGTCAGTTTGGCAGAGTACAATGCCAAGGGCTGGATGCCCATGGGGGTCTGTTGCTGCAGGGCTGCACCTTTGGTGCAATCTGAAGCGTCAGCAACAATGGAGAGTGGAGCATCATTTAAAGGGCGAGAAAGGGTAGGTGTATCCGCCAGGGTCTCTTGATACGTTGAAAAGCGTCCAAAGCTGTGTCAGGGAACGAAAACTGGCGGTTGTGTCCGTGTAAAAGATCGATAAAATGTATTGAGGATAGTGAGGTATGAAGTGACAATAAAAGGCCTACAAAACGGTGCAGTTGTCTAAAGAAGTAGGAGTAGGGAACTCGCGAATAGCTGGAACTTTTGCGTCTTTGGGATGATAACCGAAAGCGTCTACACGGTGTCCTACGAACAGGAGTGAGGGAACACCAAAATGCATCTAGAGGCGTAAATGAAAATATCAAATTGGTTCAATCGTTCGAAAATGAGAAATAGTCGTAGGTGTTCGTGCTCACTGGAACTTGCGACCGGAACATCATCGACATGTACAAAAACGAAAGGTAAGTCGCGGAGGACTTCTTTGATGAAACGTTGAAATGTTTGAGCAGTGTTTTCGAGTTCAAAAGGCATCGTGACGAAATCAAAAAGACCAAATGGGGTTGTAATCCCCCTTTTCGGAATGTCATCCGAAGCCACGGGGATTCGGTGGAAGGCTTTGACTAGATCAATGCTGGAAAAGATTGTTGCAGCGGTTAGGCTAGATGAAAAATCATGGAGATTGGGGAGCGGATATCTGCCAGGAACAGCGCAGTTGTTCAAACGTCAGCAATCACCGCATGGGCGCCAGTCAATTAGACTTCATGCACATGATGTGTAGGGGAGCAGCCCATGGACTAGTGGGTGGCCGCATTATGCCTAGCTCCATCATATGATTGAACTCGATCTTTGCGATAGCTAAGTTATCTGCGGCTAAACGACGAGGACGGCTAAACAAGGGTTGGTCCGATAGTTGAAATATTATGCATGACGGAATGCTTAATTGGTTGATCAAACTATGAGGGTCGGGTGATATATAAAAATTCCGAAAGCAAACGATGATAAGGGATGGCCTAGGGCACGAGTTGAACATTTGGAGTATAAAGAGGTCATCCGGTCGATTAGTTGATTGGAATTTGTACCAACGAGGAGACCGAAAAACGATATGAAATGGGCTCCGAGAATGGCGTTATGAACTTCGGTAATAATAAATATCCGGCAAAAGAAACGTCATAAATCAAGATCTAGATTTAGAGATCGTTGACCGAACGTTTTTAATGGAGGTATTATTAGCTGTTTGTAGAGAACATGAAGAGTTAGGTGACTTACGGTCGTTCGAAGTGGGTGGAATTAGCCTGAAGTCAGCACCAGTGTCCACAACGAAGTTACGGGAGGAAGTTCTGTCGAAAATGGGAAGTAAGCGACTTGGGGAAGATGGACCGACCAAGTTTGTCACCGCTACCGGTCGGTGACAAGTTTTCAGCCGGGGATTTCTTGTAACAAAACGGAGGCTGGCAGTGATGGGCATTGGATCCGTAAATATAATAGTACCAGCAGAAACAGTCGTTTCTGGATGGACCCAAAACTGGAGTGGGAGACCTCGGTAGGCGAGTATTGGAAGGGCTTCAATGGTCATCGATACGACTAGCAAGAAGCTGGGAAACTTTAGGGGTGAGGGTATCTAGGCATTTTACGACGTCCTCGATGTTAGGTGTAGCTATGGCATGGCTAGAAGCATTAACTGTAAGAGGCGGTTGATAGTACTCGGTGATGCGGTCAGCTGTCTCAGCGAGCACCTGGGCAGATGAGTAAGGGATATTGGGCGCACGAAAAGTTTGCACAGAGGAGGCAGCCACGGGAGAAAAAGCTTCTTAAAAATTGTGCCATTAAGCTTTTGACCGTCCGCTAGCTGTTCCAGGCACCAAGATCATCCACGGAAATCAAAACGCTGAAGACGTTTTTGCGTTGATAAAGAGATGCGGAAGATGAGTGCCTCTTTTAGAGCAATATATGGGGCCTATGTGGGTGGGCTATGGATAATATCACGCAGGTCACTAGCAATGTCCGTTGGCCATGCCGCCATAACGTAATGGGATTTTGAATCCTCTCTTGTACTTTGCCGCAGGGCAAAACGTGATTCGACTGTGCGCGGCCACAGCGTAATATCACTGACTCACACGGCAGGAAGGTGGAAAGTGTGAACACCGGTTATCCTTTGGCCGGTAGATTCGGTGACCATAATTAGGGGAGGTAGGTCGGAGGCCTGATAATTTGGCTAAAGGCAGCAATGGTGGTCGTTGAAAAGTTTAGGCATCTTAGACAGCAGATAGAAACTGGTAACCATAATACTCCGAATGGAAATGAGAAGGGAATGGATGCGAGTAGACATTGTTAGGCAAATAAATGAAACAGAAGGCGCTATGAGCCAAAGAGGTCCGCAATGTGGAAGACGAATCCATCTATCCCTATGTGTAAGGCAAATGCCATCCCCTAGCTTATATACGCCAGTAAAAGGAAGAAGAAAATACCTAGTCAATAAAAACTAGCTTATTGTCAAATTCTGCAAAAATTGTGTGTCGATTTATCCGGGAGTATTTTCAACCTTCTAAAAATGTTTTTGTCACTAAAAGATTAAAATGATCTAAACATTGAGCCTAAAATTCAAAGAAACTTTCTACCAACAAAATTACAAGCAATTATATTTTTGTGCATGCTTTCTAGAAAATAGATTAGAAGTTATAAGAGCGTTGAAAATTCGTGGGAAAGATGCATTGTACTTGAGTAGTCATTTTTAGAGAGTGGACATTTTGCACGCGACCGGAAGGGAAAAAACGGCATGTTTACGTGACTGAACTTTCTGGGGAGTATGCGGCCTGGTAACTAACCTTAACATTCTACTTAAGTAATATTTTAAAATTTTAGAACGCATTTTAGAACTTCAGCTGAGATCACATGAGACAGCGCACATATCGAGTGTAGTGAAAATGTTGTCCAGATATATTTTCTTTCAGACATGTCTTTCTTCTATAGACTGGTCCTGCGACCTGAAATTCTTCCTGTAGTTGCCAGACTGCGAGGGTCTTATTGGTTTTTCAAGTTTTTTTTAAAAAAATCAATACCGACCCCCTAGGAAGTTAGCGGAATTTTCCGAAGATCTTGTTAACAGTATTCAGGACGAGGATTCCTTTTTACCTTCATGGAGCTACCAATTATATTTTTATTGATAATATTATTAAGATTAATATTTCCGTCTATGCAAATTAGCGGGGCTATATTTGCAATCAAATGCCACGGAGTAGAGCAGCAAGATTGCCCAGCAGGGCCATTGCACCATATTTTTAGACTTCAGGCAGAATAAACTTCACATCCAGAGCCCTTGTTTTGAGCCCTGCTGCACTGACGTCATGGACCCTCGCAAGTTGGGCAAATAATCGAAGTGAAAAATGTTTACTGCTGGACGTCTAAAATGATCACAGGAACTGCTTTGTAGACATTTGTAAGATAGTTCCTCTGAATTGATGAACTCAAATAATTTTTGCACATAAGCATGATCTGCGTATCCTTGGATCTCATCCGCCCTAACGGGCAGCCTATTTTGATTCGCCTAAGTCACTGTTACAATTATTTAAAGCACTGTTCTGGACCTTTTTACACAGGATCGGTTCGTCTTGCAAATCAATAGCTGTATTTCTCTGGCGTCACCGACGCAGTCCAGATTTTCGCTTAGTTCGGTTCTGGGAAGAAGACATGATCGCTGTAACAAGGATTTTATTCGTCTAACGTTTCAGAAATTTCACTGGAATTCAGCTGTGGGCCAGGCAACTGCGTTGGAAAACTGGAAGATTGCTCTTGACGTGGATGTCCAAACACGAGGCAGTTGTGAGTAGAAATGGTGCAAACTTCCCCCTGAAGTCCAAGGTCAGGTTCGACGAGACCGAAACCATCAAGAAACATCACACCTGGTTGAAACACAAGTTGCTCGAATCATATTTCCCTAGTTCGCGGACGATGCACAACCAAAACGCCCTCCCCTTCATATTCTGTGAGCAAGGGGAGCATGTAGGCTAGTCCTAATCTCAGTGTTGGTGCGGATGAGCTCTATTTCCGCGTGAGTATCACAGCAATAAAAAATTGAGTAAGAAAAATATGACGATTAATGACTCGGCTGCGGGCAAGCAAACAAGTGATGCACCAGGGTCAGCCATCTGCAAAGAATTTGGAGGGCGCTGATTGCAGCATTTATGCAGTAACATAGTAACTGTATCCTATAAATACTGCAACGCTTGTGTAAAAATTCATGATTCAGTCCTTGATGATGGATTCCAGCGTGAATCCGAAACGACAGGCGAATAAACGTCTTCTACGTAAACTCACGTCATCGCAGGTATCGATAATTCCAATACTGATGACGCTGATAGTGTCGTTCAGTCTTTTCCAAATGTACTCATTGTCTTCATCTTATCGCATTTGATCGGCGAAAGTTACCGATGCATGGGTGAAGGAAGAGCAATTGTGGTCGATCCTTAACTATAAACAACCAAATGTCACTTCGTCTTGCCTCCGAAAAGCGGTAGGAGTGGGAAAATGGAGTGAGGTAGACGCAGCACACGTCGGCTTCATCATAGAAAAAAATTAAGCGCAAGCCACGGCCTCACCCACCTCGTTGGCCAGTGGTGGACATCGTCACTCACCACAGTCGGACTGTCGGAACTAACAACCTCCCTACGGTTACCAGGACGGCCCTCCGTCCCGGCTGGTTGGACATTGGGCTACCCGAAATAGGACGGCCACTCCGGGTGATTAGAGGTTGGAGCTGAGTGACGTCGTCATCATAAGGATCGAAACACACGGTAAGAAGTGCACTTCTACAAAGTGCAGGCACCCATCTGGACACCTGTACGTCCTGAAGATTCACCTGCCAGCTTGACTGTTTCGAGCATCGATGTTCATCACTGCCCATGGAGGGTGTGGGAGGAAGCTGTGGCATGTGACTTGCACAGCACGCTCCCTCTCTATCTCTCTTCCAACACTCACATCTATCTTCCCTCATCCCCCTTGTTCCGTTAGCAAGTAAATATAAAAATGACCGATGTGCGCGAACACAATAGGTTAAAAAGATAAACAGTCCATCTACGCGTGCCACACGTTACCTGGCCCCAAAAACATCTACTGCCCGCGCGAAGTCCACCTTGCTGATAAATTTGGGCCGCTTTCCAGTGTGATCCCCTGCAATGCAACCCGGTACTGGTTTTTGTACAAACGCCAACGGGCAAGTATCTACGCATTGGCGACGGAGCAGTATTTGCGCCAGCACTGATTACGACTAAGCGATCGGACGCCAAGCTTTGTCTACCAGTCTACCGGTTTCAGCAGTACCCTGTCTGTACCTTGGCAATATGTTTGAAAATGAATCCAAAATCGTAAACAACATTGATCCTGGACCCCTAAAGCTAGTCTACTTTTCAGGGGTAGTGTATGGACGGCTTCTGGTCTGAACAATTATACACTCATAATTGCAGTTGACAGAACGTGTGTCCCTGGAGTTCTTTGGACTTCAATTCACTATGAAACTACTAACCCAAGCAGGATTTCCTAAGCAATCAATCTAGAATCCACCAGGCGACCACCAAACACGATTATTTAATAAGGAATTCTGGAAGATTTAAATAATTCAATCGACCCAATCGTGAAAAACTTGGCGGCCTCGGTGGGATTCGAACCCATGCCAGCAATGGTAAGGCTTTAGCACAACCAAGGCTATAGGCAACTGAGCTATGAGCCCCCCACCGGAGTCAAATGTCAGGCGCAGTTAACCTCCTATATCCAACGCAAGGAACGGGGAGAAAGGAGAAGGACAAAGGGTAATCTAGAAAGCCCTGTATTTGTCGTCGGATGTCCTTAAGTTTTAAAGTTACATGATTGTTTGGTCCCTCTTGCGGCAAAAAGTAAAAAAAGCAGTTTTTAAGGTCAATGGGAGCTGGAAAGCAAGACTGAAGTGATAAGATGTGATCTAACGTTGACTTATAAAAAAAGGACATAGTCCGTTCAGAACATCGACGTGTTGGACAGCACAGAGGCTGTAGTAAATCCCTTTCCACCCTTGTCACCCTCCTGCCCTTCCAACTTCTCGTCCTGGCCTTCTTTCACCAATATATTTAGCTTTGCTTTGTGGGCCTAAAGAGCAAGAAAATGGAAACCAAAATACTATCCTTCTCATAACAGAGTACGTTAACATCCAACAGTCTTATGCCCGGCCGGAGAACAAGTAACAGGCAAAGTTAGCACACTTCTGCCGTGCTTTTTTCCTTTCTGATCCTTGTTTGAATGAGCTGAACTCAGCAGGCACCCAAGACGGCTTCGAATCACAAGCAACCTTCGGACTGGTGTGCAATCATGTAAATGTGGCCTCAACTTCGTATGCCCCTACTGTTTGGCTGTCTGCTGACCGTTAGACCCGACGAGAGACGTGGGCCAGACCAAAAGGACTTAGAGGAGGGGTAACCTTCACCCCCCCCCCTCCAGGGAAATGCGGGCGTCCCCCTTGGCTGCGCACACCGCGCTGTGAGGCCCTTACCGACTTCCCTGTCCCCCCATAGCCCTCGGAGTCACACACGCGCACAGCTTGGCCTGTAGTTGCAAACTGCTGGATCAAATGGTTACATCACATCCTTCTTGCACCAGGGCCTCGCTCCTGCCAACCTCTCCTGCCAGTCCCAAGGCCCTGTGACTTCGAAACAACCTGAAGTGGGCTCGATCAAACCCGTCTTAGCTGCCTGCTGTTAGATCCTGTGGCGCGTGTTGAAACCAAGTCTACGCAGTCCGCACGTCGTCTACGGGTACGGTGACGTCAGTTCAACCGTCCTTGTTCGAAGATGTCCGCCGTATGCTCCACGGAAGTGTGGTGCAGGAACAGTGACTTGCGCGTGAATTAGTTTTAAGTGATAGTAGACTTGCACTGCATCTACCACACGCTCTCTCTCTCTCTCTCTTCCTTTATCTGCCTGTGTCCTGTGCCAAAACATTGTCAAAACGATCGGAGGTGGGGTCGGGCACAGATGAATCATTTCCACGCGTGCCCCCATGTTCGACATTTGTTATGGAAGCTCATCCTAAATAAGAATAACGCCTGCCACTCACTGATTTGACCCCGTGTTGCTCTACCACGCGGCCCGTTTTGGGGGCACATACGATGACGTAATGGCTAGAGGACGGTCCTGATCATCACCAGAATGTCCGCGTTCTAGTCAGGTTTGTTGATATTTCTTTGAGGACATACACCAACTAGAGTAAAAATAAAAGTTTATTACTACAGTAGAGGCACAAATGCGAGTCTTAGGTTCTTACTGCAAAGTAGGAGGACATGCAGTCACTAACGCCGTAACCATAGAGTATTATGAGTCTTCGAACTTATAGAGGAGCTCATCTTTGGAGGCTGAAAAAGAACAATAACCGAAGCATTTGTGTAGTCTGTCCACGGAGGGGAAAGAGAGCGGAGGTCGAGCGTATCGCGCTGCCTGTCGGCCTTGACTCGTGAAATGCCTTGGTCAAAATTAGAGTGGGTAATGTGGCATACATTTGGGCCGGATATTTTTGTTTCTTAAGTAGATTTGGGGCATAGGAAGCTGTTTACTAAAGAAGAGTTCATGTCGAATCTGTTTTAGGAAATGAAAACTGGTCAGATTTGCGTGAAACCCGACGGTTCTTACTATCCTAGTAATTTCCTACGCGGTTGAAAGGTGCAGGTCAAAAACCCTTGGTTCCATGCATTGTGCTATTTGCAGGAAAACTTTTAAATAAATCCCTTCTGGAGACAGAAAACTTGATTTTGCGTCCAGGAAAATCAAGTGAATGCGAGTATTGTTTAGGGAAAAAAAGGGCAAATTTAGTGTTAAAAACTGTCTTGCTAGTTTATCGCGCTTGACTGTAGTTTCTTTTACACAAATTAGCAGGCGCAAGCAGATATTTTTTGAGAACCCGTGATATGCTGTCCCCTTTCTGTGTCGCAGCGACCGAAACAGATGTCCACACAGGGCTCATATGCAGTGGACTACGAACGGATACGGAAATGACCAGTGGAAGGTTTGCCACGTCAGTCCCCAGCAAGTATTAACGATGTTAGTATTGCTGGTGATAGAATAATGCCCAGAAATAAGTAGGTCGGAACAAAACGACGATTTTACCCCTCATATCCTAAAAAAAGTATCATTATATAGTCATAGAGACCATTCACAGGGAATAGCTGCCGATGTCTTCAATGAACATAATGCGAAAAAGTAGTACAGGTCTTTGCTTCGTGAGCAAAAGGCCACGATCAAGCCGTTTTAGGCAGAAAACTTATTAGAGAACGTTTATTCTTTTTTTAAGAATTACATTGATTGCTGGCCCTCATTCTGGAAGAGTGTTCGCTTCTGCGAGGAGGTTTGTCTTTAAGATAAGCCTGTGAAGTCGACCCAAATGGTCATATGTAGAAGGAAATTTCCAAGAGAGTACACTGCACTGACGTTCCTCTTCAAGAAATTCCTATGGTTGATGGTTGGAGAACGGCCAGTCTGACGGTCGAGTACGGACACCATCAGCAAAGGTGCTCATACCTTTTGTGAAAGATGCCCTCGGCTACAACGGCATTCCCGGACGCAGAATGAATACCATAATTTTATATGTTAATGCGCCTTTTTAGCGCTCTACAGAGGTATGGATATGCTAACATTTGTAAATAAAATCTTAGTTTAGAGACAACATTCAGCCTCTTCATATACGATCTCAAATCTATTTTTACTCCGGCCAACAGTCCGGATATTAATCCTAGCACAAATCGTTTTACAAGCACAATGACCAATTTAATTAACCAGTCGGGAAGTGCGCAAGCGAACGCTTTTTCCAGAGGCGGTGAGCCAGTGGGCCGAGCAATCATCGCCATAACACGGCTGCTGAAATTTCAGAGATAAACGGTGCAAATGCCGGTCATCAAGCCATTATCGCCTCAGAGTCCCAATATTCCCTGATGAACAAGGGCGCCTCTTTAATTGTCAAAGGTATGCGGTATGATAGCGAGGGCATTGTCTAAGTACTGAAATGCCCTGTGTAGGAATTACCCCAAAAGGCCAGGTGAATAAAGTTCTTGTGCCAGCAATCGCGTCTACTTCTTCACACTCTAGATTTTCAGCTACCATAGCAACCAGCATTTTTCCCCACCCATGTCGCCAGACCACAAAACTGCTCAGGAGTTAGCGTTTTTGTAACCTCTGAGGCTAGTCTCCTGTATGAGTCTGAAGACTGGGACTCATCCGATTGCGTCCTAGGTTATTATTGCGCAATTCTGTACGTAATGACGTGGGTTCGATTGACGCTGGCATCTGCTGTTCTTAATACGTGCCTCAAAGCATACTCCCGACAGCTGACTTATGTACGACGATTTGAAGAAACTCAAACGTGCCCTGTACGCCTACCAAACTGGTCTGCTTACAAGCTGTTCGATCAAATAATGTTCTTGGGGTGGGTGTGGTTCGCAACAAAACTCCTGATGAGAGTGCAGCCGAAACTGCATGCCAAGGCTAGGTTTGCGTGATAGAAACGAAGAAGAACGGTTTAACTGTTCTAGGGAGTGCAACGAAAATTTCATGAATGTTTGCCAATTTATATGGTCGGGAGTGGGATTAGGGTAGCAGATGGCCCGAGCTGGTCTGTCGGTCGTTGCTTTTCCGAAAAAATATGATTCGCCATTTTGAAGTTGAAATGACAGGAACCTACAGAAGGCAGGCTGGGTTGCTAACTTCGCTTCGGGCTACACATTGCATCCATAGGTGGCGAATAGAGGAAGGCCCCTCAGCAACGACTAGCGGCAAGGAGTGCTCAGGTTTTGACGAATAATCAGTTGTGTAGCATCCCAACGGGCTTGACATCTATAAGTGGGCCACAGCAGTATCAGAAAGAGTGCCGGCCGCCCTCTACTAGAGACTCACCCGTCCTTGACCACAGTTCCGAAGCGATAAACCACCGTTTCATCAAGTCACCCAACACAATCCCTGTCTCGCAAGCAATGGCTCTGCGGCATTTTTGATAACTAGAGGGTTATGGTTCGCTAAGGGTCTGTGGCAGTCTAGTAACCGTTGGCACCCCTGTCGCCACTGGTCTAGCCCCGGCGGGACGGCAGTTTACGGCCATGAATAATTTTTCTTACGCTGATTAGCTGCCGGTTTCGATCGAGAATGTCAACATTGGTGGGTGGGCGCTCACCAATTTGCGGCTGCCAACGGGGCTCGAGAGTGAGCCCCGAGGCAGTACGGGATGAGTGAGTCCCGCACCTGATCGGTGAGCGTCTACTCCATCAGTGATGAATTTGCTGAAGTGTTTGACGCACATGGTCACCGTCGCAGCATTTAGACAAGTGAGTTTAAAAGTAAGACGCTAGCTAGCGATAGTTATCCGGGAACTTTGTGATGATGGATAAAACATGAAATATTACATGTCAGAAGCATCGCTAGATGAAAAACAAGGCTTACGGAAGTAACGGGTTCAGGTGTGGATTGAGGAGATACGCAGTTGGGTAGGTAGGAGTAGAGCTTCACGGCCTGCCAAGCGAGAAGCGAATGACTCACTGGTCTCTTTGTGCTCATACCTGTTTAAGGCGGTGGAAATATCAGTAAACACGCAGCAAAAACATACGGAGGCCCAAAACATACATGGCGAACCAAACGTCAACATCATTAATCACACCAAGCAGGGGATAATCTATCCGGATAAGAATAAAAATCACCTAAAAAAGTTCATACAATGAAGCGAACCGTGGAAACTCAGCATCAGCACGCAACCAGTCGTGCATCCGCTGGATACGGGGTACACGGTTTCGTGAGACAGAACCCACATTTTTGGCGTCTGTTCATACAAGAAAGCATGAAAATTTATCGAGGTCATACATTCCGGTAAGTCATGCATTAGTCGACAGATCAAATTCGATGCCACCGTAGGAAATATAAAAGAAGAGGCGAAGGTCAATGCATGCGGGTTAATGACCTACTGCGACCGCTCAAGGGTACAAACAATGCACAAACTTTCATTTCTTAGTCAAATTTTAAAAGTTAATCGTTTTTGTAAAGATACTTCAGGATTGACAGTGATCTGAGCAACTGGTCTTAAAATTTATAGCATTGAGTCAGTTACCCTCCCAATGAATTCATGTAAGCATTGAAACTGCGTTCACCACTCACGCTACGGAACATGCTCGTCACGCTATCCCCTGGGACTCAGTATGGGGCCGTCACAGGCAGTCGCACAGCGACTAGTAGTATATACAGTAAGAATAGTATCGACAAAGACAAGAGAGACTAGGATGGCCCTTGCTGACTTATTAGCCGTCGCCAGTCAGTCACACCCAGAAAAGGGTTTAACTAACCCGGGATTTGAACCCGGATTGCTTGACCACTGAGCGGTAGTTCCAAGGTTCAGTATAGTGAGTTGTTTGCAGTGAGGGTAAATATGGGTAATGATAAGATATTTGGCCCCACCTAGTCTTTACTTTGAAGAAATAACTACTTATTTCCTTTAGGTAAGCTTAAGTTACCCCCTTGTCTTTCATTCATTTCTTGTCACGCCGCCGTCGAACGTTACCACGAGGCAACTGAGACTAAATATAAAAGGTGATCTAGGGCAACGAGCCGATATGTGGCCCCACCTAGTCATTACTTCTTCGAAATACCTGTATTTGTGATTTGGATAGGCTTAAGTTATCTCTGTCCACCTTCATTCATTCTCCATCACGCCTCTTTAAGTGTCAAAATTATGGTAAACTTTCGGTTTAGGGTAAGAGGGTAGCGTTAAGCGTAAGATTTAGGATTAGGGGCTTAGGTTAGCGTTCGATTTAGGCTTAAGGGTTAGGATTAGACTTTAAGGGTTAGGTTTTTGACATAGTTTTAGAGTTAGGGGTTAGGCTATCAATGCTGTTAACTTCAACTACATCTTCAGTTGTGGCCATCAAGTGATTCGATTTTTTCAGTACTTGAAATTTTGCGCTTGCCCATTTTCGTTATATTAATGTATTTAAAGAACTTAATGGCGTAAATATATTTTTTTAAAATATTTTTCTTCCCGAAAACAGCTGCATGTCAGTTCCGTTTACTCCATCTATAAAAGCCTTATCACCACTATTTCCCTATTACAGTAGTCTTTGCATCCCGTTCTCTGAGTGGAGCCAAATATCCAATCATTGCTCATGTAGGACTGAGACAGCAACTGAAGGTCTGGCCTGAGCGGACAAAGGCACTTAAAGTGGTTTGCACAATTTTACTGACACCGAAATCGCTGATGCAGATGTATTTGCTACCACCACCTTGTGCTACACAAATCCCGAGGTGTCCTTCTGAGGTTTGAACCCAGGTCAACTTAAAACCGAGCGGCGGGCTCACGTTACGTCAGATGACCTTGGGAATGTTCGATCACATGGGGAATCATTCTGCCATCAGAATACCTCAGTGCATTCAACACCTACGTTACTGATGTTTCCCCAATTTCAGTCATAATGATGTGGAATAGTAATCCGGTTGGGTTCACACCTTGAGTGTGAAGTTTGAAGTGCAGTGGTGACGGCACGGAAATGACCACCCAATACCCCCGCTCCCTCTAGGTCGACAAATATTTCAATTTGACAGCTATTAGCCGACGTGCAATCGGTGCGGACCATTCCATATAAAGGTATAGTTCAACTGAACTACTCTGCCGAGGAAGGCAAACTGTTCTGGCCTGTAGAGGTGGATGCGAACAAGAGGCTCTCGGAAGTTGTGCTACTTCCCTTTGGGAAAAAGGTTGATGTTATAACACGAAGCATTGCCTTGCAACGCCGTTTCAGCTCACTGCACCCACCATGGATGCAGGCTATAACTTCGCTCTTGCAAACACGGCATTTAGACTAGTGATTCCCATGATGTCCACCATGTCCCACTGCAGGCTATGCGCAGGGACGACGACTTGCGAGTGAGTTGGTGCTTTTGGCGATAATAAACTTACACAAGATCTACCGTACTCCTCGTCCACATTGGGTCTATGTCAAGGCAGATTCAAAAAAGATCAGAGACAGGATCTGGCGCAGGTCTGGCGGAAGCCTGCACCTAGGCGCTTGTCATGCCCTGATCTGGCCCCGTGGTGGTCCATCGCATCTACCGCGTGCCCCGCGGAAGGGTTACCCCTAGCAGACACAATGGCGCGCCGCGAGGCAGCCTGATACCAGCTCCGTAAATCAGCTTCCCTCCTATCACGTGTTTGACCCTCGCTGCCACGTGACCTGACCCGCGAGGCACAAGTGAAAAGCTTACCACATCTAGCTGTTTTTTTTTCTGTCTCTAATTTCCGACTCATGCAGAGGCCTGGGGGTCGTAACGGTTAACGAGCTCGCTTCTTTGGAATAGGAGGTTGGAGCGTTTGTCTGCGTTTGACCGCCTTCTGCAGTTTAAAGTTCAAAGTTCTGGAATAGATCGACTCAATCAACGCTTAGAAACTGTTGTCAAGCTGACAAATGTTTTAACCAATTAGACCGCAGCACTGTACTTCAGAAGGAGAAGATACTAGCTCACCTGTCGCGAAGCTAACTAGACTTCCAATGATCACTCCCACGATCAGGCAAACTGGCGAATAGTAGAGGTAGGAGAGATTGAAAAAGTTGAAAGGGATGTCGTTTGATGCGGTGACATTAGTTCCACGCAGGATGGACGTGAAGACGGCGGTTGCATTTGTGCTGCAGTTTGCATTTGTCAGGGGTACCTCTGGGATTTGGCGGTAGTTACTGAAGAGGGCACCGACCGTCAGAGTGAGACCTGTTGCCAAGCTTGCAAGGAAACCAATCAAACCACCCTAAAGAAAAAGAGAGTGAACTACTGATCACCATGTGAGCTGAGTAAATTGATAGTTGTTTAAACGATCAGCTTGACCACGCCTTTCAAACCAATGAAGCGGTGTTGCAGCCGAGGAAATAACCCGGGTTCTGTTGAAATAACCTAGGACGCTCGGGGATCCGCTAAGTAACCGAGAGGCAATGGTCATGTTTTTTGTTGAGAGGACAGCTCCAACGCTAAATAAACTGGCACATATACAGAAAAAATGTAGTCAACGAAGAAGTACTTGTCGGAAAAATTAACACATTTTTCAGTGAAGGGAATAGACTGAAAAGAATTTTTGGTAAGATATGGGGATTGGAACTCCCTCCACCTTCTCGTTAATGTGAATGACCTTGCATTAATCTCCAAGAGATGCAGCATCAATCAAAATTTATCTTAAAAAGGAACCTTGGCCCAATCCTTAACCCCAGCCCTAAACCAAAACTGAACCCTAAGCTAAACCCTTGCCTGAATCCCCCTTTAAGCAAGCGCAAGACAACCTGTATTACTCGGGGATTCCTATTCAAACAATATTTAAAATTTTCAAAAGAAGATTTGGCGAGCATAGCGCTGCTTTCGATAACTTCTCTTCAGGCCAGTACAGTTATAGGGAAACGTTTGAACGTAGTAGAAATTTAAAACATGACAACGATAATGTGACCGTGACCCATAGTGGAGTTCGGCAGCCGTCTGGGATGTCCAAGCAGCCCTATTTAGGGATAGCACTGCTTGCCTCTTCGTGGAGGAAGGGGCTAGAAAATGTGCCCTAAAAAAGTGCTGGGTCTCACGTCCTCTGCAGCCGGCCGCGGCTCGCAGAGCACAAACTACGTGGTCGTAAAACTCAAACAAACAACAATACCCCCCGTCCCCATCCCCCTCGCCATACTCTCCAGGCTGCTCGGGTGAGTCCACTCACACTAGCAGCCTGGAATAATCGTTGCCTTTTAGACAATCCTAGGAGCAACCGGCCGGAACGGAGGACGGCGCTAGTCGCTCGGGAACTGGCGCGCTACAAGGTGGACATTGCTGCTCTCAGCGAGACCCGATTCTCTGAGCAGGGTCAGCTGGAGGAGGTGGGGGCCGACTACACCTTCTTCTGGAGCGGCCGGCCAAAGGCAGAGCGACGCGACGCTGGTGTTGCCTTTGCCATCCGTAACGGCATCGTGGGACGTCTGCCCTGTCTGCCGCAGGGTATGAATGATCGCCTGATGAGCCTCCGCCTGCCTCTTCGAGGAGACCAGTTCGCCACGATCATCAGCGCCTACGCTCCCCCAATGACGAGCTCTGATGCAGCGAAGGACAAATTCGACGAGGACCTGCACGCCTTGCTGGCGACTGTGCCGAAAGAGGACAAGTTAATTGTCCTTGGTGACTTCAATGCCCGCGTCGGGACGGACCACGCTGCCTGGCAGGGAGTGCTAGTCCCCACGGTCTCGGTAGCTGTAACAATAACGGCCTCCTTCTTCTGCGCACGTGTGCGGAACACCGTCTCCTGCTGATCAACACCTTCTTCCGCCTTCCGACGCGGGAGAAGGCCACGTGGATGCACCCTCGGTCGCGGCGCTGGCATCTGCTGGACTATGTTCTCGTCCGGAGGCGAGATCGACAGGATGTGCTGGTAACCAAGGCGATCCGCGATGCCGATGGTTGGACAGATCACCGCCTCGTCATCTCCCAGATGAGGCTCCAACTGCAACCCCGACGAAGGCCCCAAGGTAAGAGGCCGCCATGTAAGTTAAATACTCTTTTATTAAATTTGCCTGCTCACTGTTTTGATTTCAGCAACCAAATAACCGGGAAACTGGAGGACCTGCATGCTCCAGATGATAACGCTACCGTGGATACACGATGGTGTCAACTGCGAAATGTCATCCAGTCCACCGCCCTCGATGTCCTCGGATGCGCACGCCATCGACACCAGGACTGGTTTGACGACAATGACGCCGACATCAGCAACTTACTCGCGGGGAATAATGGACTACACAAAGCTTACATGAACCTTCGGACTGACGCCACCAAAGCAGCCTTTTTCAGATGCCGGCGCCTTGTACAACAACGGCTGCGGGAGATGCAGGATGCCTGGATGATCCGAAAGGCTGAGGAAATCCAGGGGTATGCGGACCGCAATGAAATGAAAAACTTTTTCAAAGCCATCAAGGCCATTTACGACCCGTGTATCAAGGGGTCCGCACCGCTGCTCAGCTCTGACGGCACAACAATGCTGACAGAGAAATCGCAAATTCTGAAGCGTTGGGCCGAGCACTTCAGAAATGTCCTTAATTGCTCATCAGCCATCTCCGATGCTGCCATTGACCGGCTCCCTCAAGTGGACACGAACAATGACCTGGATCTGCCGCCTTCCCTACCAGAAACTCTCCGGGCCGTGCAGCCGATTTCCAGCGGTAAAGCACCAAGATCCGACGCAATCCCACCGGAAGTCTACAAGCACGGTGGGCCCCAGCTGATAGCAGAACTCACAACACTCTTCCAGGAGATGTGGCGCCAAGGACAAGTTCCTCAGGATTTCATAGACGCGACCATCGTCCATCTCTACAAACGGAAGGGGAACCGGCAACTAAAACTCTTATTTCCCTGAAATGTAGTGCAAATCCACCTGCATTAGGGGCAATTCCTGTTCCCATATCCTAAGAACTCACTACCCTAGCGATAGCCACTAAAGCCGAGATGGGCAAAATCAAAGTTAAACATCATGTAAAACTGGGTAACCGTGACGGATGTCACGAAAAATTCATAAGATTGAGTTATTTCCGAAAACCCTTATCCGTTTCTTGCCCTTTTTTTCAAAAAATAGGTTGCGTAAATAAATGCCTGCATACTTCATTATTTCCAGTACAAGTGAGTGCTTTAGTGTTATTAACAAGGCAATTAAGCTTTCGAACGCCCTTAAAAATGGTGCGGAATACTAAAATCCGATGTTACAGTCGTAGCCATTAATTTGCACTACATTTAAGGGTCTTAAAAGGTACTTTTCCAAGAACTCTACAGACAAAACTCCCCTGTAAAAGGTCAAGATTGTAAATATCTCGGAAAAATCGTGCAACTCTGTGAACATCGACCTGAATAAACTTGTCGCCATTTCCTCGTTGACCATTCTCACACTCTGAAATACTTACATTTTTTCTCAGTTCGACTACGATCGCCAGAACCAATAGTGGTAGCAAGTCCTCTGTGGCGCAATTTTGTCAATTTACCGCGTGGTAGCGATAAACAGCCCAATTCTCACTAGAAAAAATTCCACCAAGCGAGCTTGGTTTGGT
This sequence comes from Schistocephalus solidus, assembly GCA_017591395.1. NCBI lineage: Eukaryota > Metazoa > Platyhelminthes > Cestoda > Diphyllobothriidea > Diphyllobothriidae > Schistocephalus > Schistocephalus solidus. The sequence goes on from WEDG01005886.1 coordinate 218,183, forward strand.
GCATTTCATTAAAGGTGCAGTGTTTGCTAAAAGATGACCATGTGTGCTTTTCTTTCCCAAACAGTGTTAACTATACAAAAAGACATCAGAAGCCAAACAGACAGGAGGCGACCCATCTCCCTTGCCCACAAAATCAAGATCAATTTTAAGGCAGTTTCATGGCAGAGCGTCTTAAACTTCGTCAGCTGTGACCTCAGCTGATGAGCCCCCCGCATAATCTCGGTCATTTTTTCACAAAACGTAGGTGCTGTGACGAAACGTAAGTGACACCACTATACGTGGGAATATGGCCCTCACCCCGTATTATTTCCAGAGGGCTTAGGGTCACGGCTTGTGCTAGGTTTAGGGTTAAAGTTGGGACACAAGAATAGGTTCTCCCTAGAATGATGCACATGGTCACCTGTAGTATCAGGGGGTTCACATTCCCGTGTTAAATCAGCGTTTTTATTAACCATGTGATGTGAAAAGACAAGCCAGCAAAGTAGGTCAAAGCTGGGGTATTTAAATGAACGGAGGGAACGAGCACATTTTCGCGGAGAAGAATCTTGAGTCACAGTTGACGAATTATAACAAAATGGGCCCCAAAACAGAGTTATCCAACGCGACGGGCACCGCCAATGTCCTGAAGGATGGCGGAGACTATCGACTGAATTGGAATGTTTCGGGAGAGGCTTTCGCAGCGCCAAACTCACTCGCCCTCCAAAACCCATCATGTTCCCGTCATAAGACTGCGTCAAGACGACTGATGGCAAGCTCAGGCACATTGAGCAACCAAACATTCCGCGTCCGTCTCCCGCGCGGTTATTTTCCGTCAGCTGCAACCTGAGGTCACTCAGTCAAACATCCTCCCGATACCAGTTGGTCACCCTGAGAATGGTTCACCGCAATATGGATCACATTCTCAAGGTTCGCACTACCTCGTCAGTTGATAAGGCCTCCAAACTACGACCTTTCAGGTGCTGTCATGGTTCAACTGTGAGTCACTGTCAATTGATCAAAGAAAGGTCATGAAAACACGCCTCGATCCATTATTCCTTCTCCGTACTACAAGATTGAGTTAGAAGAACTTGCGGCCAACTTCGCGCCTTTGACACACAAGTGCCGATTCCGCATTCAACAGAAATCAGACTGCACTTGGAAAACCATGTTGGCAAAATGTATACCCCCTGAGAAGGAGTAGAGGCGATTGCTGGAAAAAGCACTGTATAGCCTGGTTTTTCAGATTTTTGCTCGAGCCCATCATTAGAGACATCAGTAGACATGGTATTTCATAGATAGGGGACTGCTGAATTCATACGATGCTACCGCGTACTTATGACGATCACCGGAAGCACCGAATCTGCACAAAACACTCAAGTGAAACAATGAAAATTTAAAAAATCTGAAATTTTAAGGTTTCCCAACTACGGTCATACCTTGCGCATTCGCGTTCCTCGATTGCCGAAATTTTCATTGGAGCATAATAAAGTTGTATACGTGATTTTTCACATATCTATTAAATTCCTCCAAAAAATCGAAAAAAGAGTTTATATTTAATTTTCAAGTAATTTATAAGTGCTCGTGCTTGAAATCATAATACTGTCTCTTTTTTATTAAAGATAGTTGATGTGCACATGTTTTTTTGTTATCCCTCCTACTTTCTCGTTTAATGGGAATTTTTGCAACTTTAAAGCAGTCCAAAGATCCCACGGTGTTAAAGGCACTAAATGGGTACCTGCGTTTCAACACCAAACTTGTGGAGGCGAAAATACTGGCCAATTTTATTGGGGACTGTATTGAAAGAAATGAATACCCAAATCACTACTGGAGAGCGCTCAGACGTAGTCATACAGTTATCACCATGAAAACCTTGAGGAGATACGCTGAGAACCAACTGGATAGCATTTGAATAAAGATTGAAGAACTAGAGCGTCACGTGTGTCAACGCGCTGCCGTTCTGGATATGCTGACAGAAGATGAAAGACAAGAATTTAGCAGCTATACTCAAACCATAGGAAGAAAACGTGGAGACGTAAAAAGATCGTCACTTCTTCAAAAAGTGCAAGAAATAAAGCCACAATCACATTTTCCAAAAGATCCCAATCATTACGTCCACAACCATTCTTCTATGCCACTCGATAAAACGTTACTCGAAGCATTATCCCTAGGTCCGAAATTCTGCTTGCCTCGTCGAAAGCTTAGTCAATTAGAGTTCGAAACCCAATTCGAGAATCTCTGGAACCAAACTTACGACCTAAAGCCCGTATCAGCAGAGAGCGTTCAATACTTTAAATCAACGCTGGCGAATTCTAGTTATCAGTACTTGAATAAGAGACCACAAATTCGGGGATTGCTAACAAAAGCACACATAGAGAAGTTGAAACAGCTTCAAGCGAACCAAGAAATCCTGATAACAAGACCGGATAAAGGAACGGCATCGTTATAATGAACAGATCAGACTATTTAACGAAGATGCACTCCATACTATCCGACCAAAATAAATTCCGAGAAGTGCATAAAGAAAAGGATTGCACTGATGAAGTAGAGGCACAATTGACTGACTGCTTAAAAAGACTCCATGCAGGGGGTTTTCTAAGCGACCGTGACCTCAAACGCCTCAGACCAGTAGGTACACACATCCCTCGACTCTATGGTCTACCGAAGATCCACAAAGAAGGCTTGCCACTTCGTCCGATTTTAGACATGCGAAACTCTCCTTATCATGCCATAGCAAAGTGGTTAGCAGAAAAACTAAAGCCCGTACAACATCAGCTAGCGCCACGTAGCTACCGAGATACCTTCGAATTTATTGAAGACGTCAAAGACCTTAACTTAAACGGCATGAAGATGTTATCTTTGGATGTCTCATCACTTTTTACAACGTCCCTGTCACTGAGACAGTCGATTACCTCTGTGAATTCCTATTGACCAGTGAGCAAGAAACAGGAATACCGACAAATGCACTGAAAGAATTATTACTAAGATGCACGTTAAATGTGCAGTTCCTTTTTGATAACCAACTATACAGACAAATAGACGGCGTTGCTATGGGTTCGCCGCTTGGACCTCTCCTAGCCGATGTCTTTATGGGCAAGCTGGAGAAATTTCAGTTAAGCGGACAGATCAATAAGCTAAGATACTACGGTCGATACGTCGACGACATCTTTGCAATTGTCACAGAAGAAACAAATGTAGACGAGCTCTTATACACTGTAAACCCAGCACATCCGTCAATCAAATTCACGGTGGAGATGGAAAGAGCAGGTTCACTCCCTTTCTTAGACGTCATTCTAAGCAGAAGACCTGACGGCAGCATCCGAAGGAGCGTTTATCGAAAGAAAACCTGGTCTGGGCAATATATGAACTTTAGCAGTTTCATACCTCTCCAACAGAAACGCAATCTAGTCCATTGCTTAGCGCAAAGGTCCAGAAAAATTTGCCCGGCAGATAGTATCAAGGAGGAGCTTGGGAAGATCCAGAACCTACTTCGAGAGAATGGATACCCAGATCGGTTTATTACAAAGCATCTTGTCGCAAGACCATTGAAACCTGCCAAGGGTACTGTGGAAAAGAAAACTCTATTCCTCAAAGTGCCCTTTCAAGGGGGATTCGGCTAGTGAACTGCTGAAAAGACGCCTTAACCAAGCCGTTACACAAACGTTCCCAGCAGCGAAACTTCAGATAGTGTTCTCAACCAACCCTCTTTTATGAGGCGAAGGCAAGGATAGGTTGCCGGCTCAGACCACCTCCATGTGCATTTACTCATTTACTTGCTCCTGTGGAGCAGGTTATATTGGTCGCACGAGTCGGCGCTTATCCAAAAAAATAAAAGAACACATCCCAGCATGGCTGAGCAAAGGGGAAGTCAAGAGCATAAAAAGCGCCATCCTTGCACATCTTGTTGACACCGGGCATAGTGTGGACCCCAGCGAAGCTTTCCGTGTAATTTATAAGGTCCCACCAAAATACCCCAAGCCACTGGGTCAACATCTACTAGCAGCAGCAGAAGCGACTGCCATTAGGTTGAAGAAGCCGGTCTTGTGCGCACAAAAGAACCTCGTACAAGCTCCGCGCTTAGCTTGGCCAACGGCCGCTTAACTGCATGCATCCCCCGCGCCATCTCTGTCCTCCCCCTTCTCCTAGAATGTCTCTACCAAACACTTACTGCCGCCTATCGCATTGTCTCTTATCACCCTCCCCTTATGCACATTCCTCAGATAACCCACACAAATGGACGAACATTATCGATTTCATGTTTTAAATTTCTACTGCGTTCCAACGTTTCCCTATAACTGTACTGGCCTGAAGAGAAGTTATCGAAAGCAGCGCGTATGCTCACCAAGTCGTCTTTTGAACTTATTATTTCTCTGCATCTCTTCAAATAATTTTAAATAGATTGAATACCTTTAACCTCTACTTACAGTACACATATGTTTTCTTTTTTTATTGAATCGTTCCTTATTTACACGACTTCTGTGCTATATCGAGTTTAGCTAGTTTACTTTCCTGGAAACGGGAATGAAAACGTCCGTCATGTTTTTTCCAGTCCCATTCGTTACTTGAGTTTACCTTACTGTTAATGCCAAATAAATCAGCAGCCAATGAACTAGCATAGGGACAACATTAGTATACTGTACTGTAAATGCACTAGCGTGACAAATACCAAGTAGAACGAACTGTATTCTACTTGTACATCAGCCATATATTAATTTTTTCAAAGCGCAATAATTAGGCTAACTTTTGCGAATGGTCGAGGTATTACTGTGTTGCTTTGATAAACAACAGAGGGGCATGGATTAACAAATCTGTCTGGCTCAACAACAAACCACCAAAAGGGCAAACAATCCTCAAGAAAAAATGTGCAGTTTTCTCCTTGATGTCTGTGCTTGGCAGGCGTCTCTAGTAGAAAATAGGCTTAAATCGCTTTAATGCCCACTAAATGGTGTGGAGCTTGCCAAAAATGAAAGTGATGTGTCACGAGAGAATACGAAAAACAGAGCGCTACTCATCAGGCTTAATTGCTCAGGTCCACGCCGAGATTCAGTTAACGCAGGTTAATGTCAGCTGGGACGCTTATTGCAAAATCAGCGCTCGGTGATGAACGTCTTTTTGCGCAAAATGCGCAACAAGATTTCCAGGACAAAACGAGCAAAATAGGTGTGCTATCTCATGAAATGTTACCAAAATGCTAAAAAGTGTTTTAACTTAAAAAATAGATTAATTTAGTAGGTTTGTAATACTAAGTATCCTGTAGCATAACCCCCAGATATTTTGATACGTTAAGACGTCGACTTTTGAATGAGCTTCTTCCCAGTCATCTGCAAAAAAGATTATTTAAGTAGTATGAATTTTGCACATTGACTTTCGGTATTTTATAGGAAACGTGCACAAAAATATGCTTTTTTATACTCAGTTGGCAGTAAGTTATATAGTCTTCAACATTTATACTTAAATAATATATATATTTTGGTTTTAAAAAGTTTCCAATTATGAAATTGTTTAAGACCGTGAAGTGTCCATTCATAAAGCATTATATTTATTTTTGCTGCTTGTAAAATATACAGAAGGGTCCACGTCCACCACAAAATTTTATGAGCCAGATATGCCGTCTTCTCACTACCAGATAGAAATCTATGAATTTCCTTATACGAAACTATGCAGCTTGTAGTTTGGAAACCATGAGCGCAATAATAATGGCAGACCGGGTTCAAAATTATTGAGGAATTTCAAAGAAGACGTATTCTGCTACCAAATGAGTAGAAGAAAATGGGTTTAGGTCATTTTTCTATATAATATATTAGAATTTATAAAGACATTTAAAGTGCACCAGTAACTTTCATACGACATATAAAAACATTTATTATACAGTTTAGCTTTTACCGACGACCAAGAAGAAGCTTATTTGAGAGCTAATATCCTGATGTGGCTGCAATATTGGGAGTAATGCTACATGGTTATTACTAGCACAACAGTAGCTAAGCAAGTCTTTCGGGTTGACAACACAGTTAAAAAGTTTGGTTACAATTTCGTGAGATGGTATATGAACTGTAAGTTCTTGACTATGACACTGGTTGCATAGTCCAAACAATGGATCTTGAAGGAAAAGAAAATTTTCTTGTGTAGACAGGATAAAGATGACGTAAGCTATAGCAGGGAGTGGCGAAGTATCAACGTGTTTACATATAAACTTCGTATAAAAAATGAAACAAACTCACCCATTGATTGACGAAGGGCATGATAATGCCTAAGGTGAAGACGGTCAGGATGGGTCCGCCAATGGCACCGAAGATACTGAATGATATCTGCAGAACTCCAGAGGACACGATCGATAACAGAAATGCCACACCGATGGTTATGAGACCAATCAGGATGGCTGTAGACACAGGAGAAGGGGTGGGTGGGAGCGAGTAGAGAAAACCGCCATCCAATCTGTCTTATAATTTCTCCTATATAACAGTAATTTACGGAACCAAAAACAGCTGAGGACATTGGAAGCCTTCGTTCACAATATGCTTACCGAAAATACTTGGAAGGAAATGGAAAACTCGGAGGAGTGAACAAGACTGAATACAGAGTTATACAGAATTTTATGCTTGAAAACGTGTTCTCTGAACTGGTCTCTAAAAGGGTTCCAAAGCAGCAATGGGGATTACTGGTTAGGGTTAGGGACAAAAAACCTATGAATTGTTACGTGATGACTAACTTTATGGTATATAGCTTCCACCAAATGGTCAAAGATGCTCTTACCAAGGTGCCCAAAAAGGCCATTAGCTGACTGTGAACTATGACTACTCGTAGAAGCATTAAACGACAGCAAATGATGAATTCTTAAAAATATTTTCTTTGGCCTCAAAGTCTTTCTTATGAATAATTTCTAATGAGTTAGAATCATGGCTTATTTTGTAGTTTTGTCAGATTAATTCATGAGTTTGGAAGATTATATATGTCAATATCGTGATGATATTGTCTCGTGTTTCAAAGAGAAAGAGAGAGCATTATAAGCGCCCATTAACAGGAAAAATAAAAGTTGTTTGCACAAACGCCTAATGGATTTTCGGACAACATTTTCGGTAGACAACTGTTCTTAAAATCACGGATTGACATGTTATTTAAATGATAAAAACTAGTTTAGTAATTATATTCAACCATACTCTATAGTTTGTCTCTTAACTATAATAGTTATATATGACCTCGACACTACTTCGTGCAGGAGCTTTTAAATTTTGAAAATCACTACTGTGTTTGAAGGGAAGCGATGCATGTCAAAATATAGCGTTTTCATCGTTTACGAGGTCGGAGGTAACACAGACTCCTAACTCAAAACTAAAGACTAAGTCATGATGTTCAATGGAAAGCCGTTAACACCATTCTGACTTGAAAGTCATCTTATTTGACATCACTTTCGGGGATAATGTTTTTTATTATCCACCTACCTCAATATAAACTTTCTCATGGTTATTGAGCCAGCTTTCAGCTCTAGATATAAACACCAAAATAGGGTCTAGCGTAGCAAATATAAACAGTGTTGGACTGGCACGCCAGACGCCTTTCATTAATAATTAACACTCATATGTTTTTCTTTAATATAAATTTGTTCCCTCAAAAGTGATTGGAGGCAAAAACGAGTGTTTAGTAAGCAGTTTTAATCTCAGTCAAAGGCAGAAAATTGTGAAGAAGTCGGAAAAAATACACAAATTTACACTTACACTGCGTTTTGTTTAATTTATAACTAACCAAGCTGACTTGGTCGGTCGGAGTAAGTTTTGGTGATTCAGAAAAGCTTGTTTGAACCCAAAATGACTAGTAAACGTGAAAAGTTAGAAAGTGCTCTTTAAATAATAATCAAAATTTTATTTTAGTCTCCTATCTGACGACGAATGAGCAAAGTTTCAATTTCAGGAACTACATATACTGTTTTGTTGACGTGCAAGCTTTGGACCGAAAGGTCTTATGAAGTAAGTAGTATGCCATACGGCAGTTGCTTCGATAGCCAGTGCAAACCTCGGGGGTAGCCAAGCCTGGCTTTGGGTGTGGCTGTCTGATGATAGCCAATAAGCCAGAAATGACCATTCCAGTCTCCCTTGCCGTTGTTGGTAATGCTATTGAACTAGTTATGGACAAGCACTTCTCAGCATGACAAACAGTAAATTTGCTGTCCCATTAAATGCCTGCTGAAATTCGGACATGTCTTTTTGGTTTAAAAAGCTTACTTCAGTAGAGTTGTTATATCAAGTATCGTGTAGCCAAATCCCAAGATATTTAAGTCACGTTGGGATGCTGGCTTTTGAGCTGACCACCTAAAATGTACCCTCTGTAAAAGGACCATTTAAGTAGTATGCGTTTTTTCACATTGATATTCAATGCCTTTAGAAATGCAACTATATTATATACAAACCATGCAGAAAATATTCCTTATTGTACCAATTTCGTAGATGATTACATTTTCTTCGAATGATTTACTCATTAAACAGGTGGTTTACGGTTTCGAAAATGTAAATATATGCTAGATATATATTGATGCTATTTTTCAAGATTTTTAAATGCCCATTCGTAAAGCATCGAATTTTTGTATTTATAAGTGCTGTTTGTAACGTATTCAAAATATTCCATATTCAATGCAAAAATTTGATCAGGCCTTTATTTAATCTTTTTTAAAGTGTAAAGAAAATATTCGGCTAGAAGTTTGGAAACCCTGAACGCAAGTGTAAAACTCGTCAAGGCAAAATTATTCGGGAATTGAAAAGTTTTTTTAAAACCAAAAAAATATATTTTTTTTAAGCATAAAATTATACGAAGACAAAATTTTAAACGAAAACAGAAGGCATATTTTGTTAATGTTCTGTAAAAAATCTAAAATTCGAAGAGCAGCCAAAATAAATTTGAAAATGCACAAAACTTTATAAGGCATTTTTTTAGCGAAAGAGGTTCCTGCAGGCATCTGGAAAAACGCTCATTCAGAAGCTGGCACTTTGGTGTGACTGAAATATTTTGGGATCGTGACGCACAATAGTCCATATTACAGCCCTACTTTATTGATCTTTTCAAATCGAAAGGACATTTGAGAATTTCGGTTAACATCTCAGGTGAAAGCCCATCTATTGTAGCGATTGGGGTGATTACCAAATAAGATCAGACATCAAAACTAGGTGCTCGGGCAACTTCTATAGCCTGGACTCGAATATTACCTCTTGAACTAACACAGGTACCTCAGACTGCATTGAGCTAACCTGGAGGCACCTTAATTATTTCAGTGCGAATTGTCCTTACTTCTTCTCGCTTCCACATCCACAGAAAGTATTTCCCAGCTGTACAAGTAATCAACTAAAAAGCCAAGGGAAAATGTAAGCAGAGGGAATGGAAGACAAAAGACGACTGCTCACCCAAAAGGCGTGCAAAAAGCGTGAGCTTGCGCTGACTGATGCAGGCGCCAGGGCGACAGAGGAAAAAGGCTTCCACAAAGACGTCCTCCATAATGACACCGGCGATGCTGTTGATGCCCGAGGACAGCGTGCTGGAGGATGGGGGAGGCGGATTGTCATGGATTTGAAATATGGACACATGTGGCCTCAAAAACGCCCTCAAAAATGATGCTGCCTGCTCGAACTAGCAGCCAGAAATCAAATTTTTACACTGGTTCTCGGCAAAGTACGCTTAAAAGATTAAATCGAACAAGTTGGCTGGAATATGCGTATGCATTGCTGTTACTTGGACAGACGGGTTTAAAGTTTGGAACTGGCCTTTAATAACTAAAGCTCCAAAAGTCCATCCAGGTGACCAGTAAGGGGGATGCAAAAATGATATCTGGTTTTCCCTGACAACTCTAAAGGATCTTCCTTAATCTCAGCCCAAAAAAACCATTTATTTGCAGTGACAATAGCCTCTAAAAGCGTTTCTGTACAACAGCGTCGATCTGGAGTCTCTTTTATCGATAAAACTTCGTTGAAAAAATTTCGGGGGGACAAGACCCAAAAAACGTATACAAACTTTGAATTACCACGCATATGCTGAAAACGTTATGACAAGATTTGTGCTGACTGATTATTTTTTTAGAGTGCAGCTGTCTTCTAACATCAAAGTACGTTAACCTGAAGACCTCTGTGTGACACATGGTAAATGACCTATCTGATGCAAGCTGCCGAAATTTACGAAAGAGTGATAATCACTCACAAACCGGTACCAAAGAATATATCAAAGCTTAGCAGTAATCAATAACAGCCTTAAACGAGTTTAAAACTTACAGGAAATATAAAAAGTGGTATTATTTAGTTTAGAACTACCAATTTTTCTTTAGAAAAGCAGCTTTTTCTGAAAACGTGAAAAATGGCTTTATTTGCTTATATAACTATTCTTTTATAGCTCAACACAGAAAAGACAATGGTTTTTTCTGTGCTATTAAAGAACCGAGGATGTTTTTTTAAGATAACCGGCAATCTTCGATTTCGCCCAAATCTTGCCTCTTTTCCTTCAAAAAATAAGATTGAAAGTACCGTGTCCTTCAGTAAAAGGCTTTATAAGCCTCAAATCCACTAAGCACATCAAAACAACAAATCTCAAAACAGCTTTCTGAGTACTTTTTCGGGCACGAAAAACTCTAAAATTGCGCTACTTGGAAGTGGCGTATATACATCAGCAGCAACCCAACCATTGCAAAAAACTAGACCACGTGGTCAATCTACAATTGCCCTGGTGATTTTCACCCGTAGATGTGTCATGGCTATAGTTGTTTTAACTCCTCTTCCCACATTTATTTTCCTCTGAAGTTTTAATCTAACGCATTGACCTGATTTTTCTTACGTTGTCCTCTGACCCTTGTTGTTATGCATTGATTTTCTGTAAATTCAAACTGCTGTGCACTTCCATTCGTTATCTGTGTATGCAAAGACGGGTTGCTGTTGATAAGCCATCACGAAATTTATTGGTACCAATAAATCCTGCTGTATACGCCTGTTTTTAAATTCATTCCCGGGAAAAAATGCTTCAAATAAATATACGCTAAACTAATCACTTAAATTTCAATCCCGACATTGCATAAGTTAGTTTATCTACTGAAGTTCAGTACCATGAAAAATTTTAAACTAATGGGAAACGTCCCGCCGCCAAAAATAAGGGCTATCAACACACCTAAGGGCTGCTGCGAGGATGGAGGAAATGAAGAGGCCACGAACCACTGGGATGTGGTTGAACAGTTTCATGATGAGGTAGGGCAGGATTTGATCCGAAGCTGTTGTCTCGCCGTTTAATTTCGGGTCACAGCCAACAAAAGTTGCATAGGAGACGAGACCGCCGAGGCATTGGAGCGTCATGAAGACAATATTCAGCGGTAGGTTGAGATGTATAGCCCTAAAAGTCAAATAAACCCCTTAGAAACATGTTAGGTACAAACGTAGCATTGAAAGTGTTCACCCATGTCATCCTTGCTCCAAAGCGCATCACTGCTCTAAAAGGTTGATGAAAGTTTTTTAGTTTCACGGTTTAGCTGATACAGGTTACGGATGCAGTAAAACTCAAAGATGCTGTTATTTATATCAGCTGCGTAAGCGCGTATCTTCAGGGTGTTCCTCCAGCAATAAAATAAATAGCACATGGTAGTGAAAGGATATTATTTGCCATCGATTCGCTGAATGACCTTGCAGGAAACCGAACAATAATGAATAGATAAAAGATATTACCAGAGAACATGTTGACTTAAACAGGTTTTATTTAAAAAATACTTTCTTACTACTAAAAGTACTTGCTACTAAGCAAGCATAAGCCTTATGCCCCAATTGTGAACGCTTATCCCAGCATTGACTTTCGCTGAAAAAGCAAAAAACATACTTCGTGTTAACTCTGATGATTTGACGCAAGGAGACCGACTAACAAAACCTTCGACCTCTCCAAAGGTCGGTGTCACTGTAAAGGTGACCAACACCAAAAGTAATGGAGGTTGTTAAAGTACCAATTCACAGTAGTATGAGGCAAGTGAACTAGCTGTAAAATGGAGCACGTAAATAATGCTGATGAGAAAGAGGTAACTACGTTGGCTAATAAATGTTATTTTTCAGAGCCATATAGGAGTACACATTATACAGTCTGATGAAACTAACTGCAAAATGCTTAAAATTCTGCCCAATAAGTGCTTGCACAGAGTTAACTAAAGTATATCCTTGATATTTGCGAAACCTAAAACATAATGCCTGTAATTCATGAAACTTTTAAGTAGCCAAACGTACGTTCTGGTTGTCTTCAGGTCTTTACAAGCTAGGTAACGTTGGACAGATGTCTGATTGGTCGCATAGATGCTGAGTACCATCCCCGCGCCACCAAATGTCAGGGAGAAAAACGAGTGCCTTACAAAGGGGTTGAGGTCAAAGCTGATGGAGGGATCAAAAACAGAAAACTCGTTAGCCGTAAAAAATCAAACAGATTTCTTCGAAAAGTTTTCATATTTAGTAGCAGCGTGCTCACTTGAAGATATCGAGGCGTTTGCCTGCTTCAGCAATTTGTACAACTTTGTCTATTCCACCTAATTGGGCAGCCCCGATCGCAATAATCATGATAAATCCAATGAACATGACAAACATTTGAATAAGATCTGTCCAAACTACGGCCTTGATCCCACCCTAAATAGTAAGACAACTCTTTATTTTTCTGTAAGCAATCACTTTGTAACAAAAAGAGCAAAAAACGTGGTCACCGTTGAAGATTGAAATGAAGAAAGTGAAAATCCGATTGTTTTTTTTTAAAATAATAAGATTATCTCAAATCAACTTGTATAAACCTACAATTGCCGTGTAAAATGTCGCGAGAAGCCCAGTTGCAATAATAGCAACATTAACATCCCATCCAGTGGCTAAAATAAAAGGTAAATAAGTTGATGGGCCAGCAAGTTAAATTAGAAGTTGCAGTTTGAATCAACTAGAACTTGTAATTAGTTTTGACCTCATGTTTCGACTGAGGCAAATGAATAACACATACACATGCAGGGATTGTAAGCGACTTTGCCAATGTATGTAAACGTTTAAGGAGACTTGCTACCGCTCTAAAAACGCACGTATTTTAGGACTTCAGGAGCTATTCTGCGGGCTTCTACTATGGAAAAACATCATGCACCTTCATGTATTTTTAAGCAAACTATGATTGAAACGAGACACAGAAGTGGACTGGTTTTTTAGCTTACTACAATAGATGGACGCATAGTCTCTATGTGAAAAGGAATCTTGGTATTCCTAGGGAAAATGTGAGACAGTACCTTGACTGAGTGCGAGTGACGGCGCATAGAGGACGACGGCAATGTATATAATCTACAAATGAAACATAAACAGACAAATAGGTAATCAGCGCTCAGCTCATATGCAATCAACATGATTGGACTTTATGCGAACATCAAGTAAACCACCAAGATTTTGAGAATAACGTTCAAAGAGGTTCGGCATTAATAACTAGGAAGGTGGCCAACCATGAGCTCTAAAGTTGTCCAAAAAAGAGATCAATGTGAGAATCGACGTAAATGCAGCAAAGAAAGCATGCTTAGGAAGAAATACAGAAAAATGTGTGTACTGTTATGCAACAGGGGTAAATGAATACGTAAGCAAAGGAAATTAGTGTCTCCGATCTGTCTTCTGAATTATAAGAGTGAAGCGACGTCACTTGGGCCCTATGGTGTGCATTTCGTTATTAGCAGGACACATAAATTTGTTGCTGAGAAATTTTATTGGAGAGGCTTGGTTTTGGAATGACGCATATATAGAGGAAATGACAGAGCGTATAATGGTGTTGCGTACGCTAACAGCAATGTATCAGTTTGAGAAAATCTTTATGTTTGCGTGCTCTATACCGAGAATACATTTTATACCGCAACTCAAAGGACTACCGAAGATTGAGTGCCCAGCATGGCAAAATTCAGTGTTGCTATTTTTGTTTATTGGCTATATTGGGGACACAGAATGTCTTCTACCGAAAAAGCGTTCATTTCCATAATTTTTTCATGGAAGTAAACAGGTGAAATTGAAAGTTTCCATATAGCCACATTATTTTCTGCGGTGATACCTGGTAACAACTGGTAAAATTTTTGGCAGAGAATGCAAAAATAGAACTGTTCAAACACTTGGTTTTATCCTACCCAGAATACACAGGGTAAACAAATACATAAGGAGTATCTGGGACATGTTGTCGCTTTTGTCTCTCACGCCACATGTCAGAGCAACTTTTACCTGCACTCGACTATGAATAAACATGGAAATTAGCAGCCAAAGGACGATCGCCTGAGACTTTAACACGTATTTTCAATATAATTAACGTCATTTTGTGACGACAGAAACAGGTCTATAAAGAAGCAGGACGTGCGAACACTGTTTGTAGTTAAGAAAGGTGACGAATTTATCCCTCGATCACTCAACGTTTTCATTATGCGTCAGCATGAAGGTTTCCGACTACTTTGGTGAGCGCAACTAATTTCTTTCCGTAGTCAATCTTGATATTCAACCCTTTTTTGAATCAAACTCAGTTGTTATTATATGTGGCGATGAAAATGGTAGAATACGGCCATGTTCTGGACTGTGCTCGTGTTTATTTAGGGTTGGTGTAGGGATGTTCCGTTACAGGCCACACCATGAAGAAGTGACCGATCAGTTCATGAACCTCTCATATGTAATGGATCCTCCGCAGGCCCAGCTCCCATCTGAAACCCCTCTGCCGGTCTTCCTACAGGCAGTCTAGGTGTTCTTCCCACTAAATAGAAGTCGTGACCCACAGTGAGGTTCGGCAGGCGCCTCGGATGCCTAAGAAGCCCTATTCAGGGGTAAAATTGCGTACCCCTCGTAGATGAGGTAACTTAATAATGCTGGATAATCATGCCGTTTGTAAGTCAGCCGTGACTTGTGGACGCAAACTGTACGATTGAAACACTATTCGAATCCCAAATTTTTATTCAACTGCTTGCTCCAAAGGCTGCCAGATTGAGGATGCCCGGATGCGCAAGTCTATGGCCTAGCAAAAAAGCTAAAAACAACGTGTTTATTCTGCTCATCTTATCGCTCAGAGGTAATTAGGCATGCAAACAGGTGTAGCAGCTCTTTCAACGTTTCGAATTGCTGACTGCTGATAAAGACGCAAAAAGTTGGTTCAAGTTATTAGAAAACACGTAAATGGTATCCTTCGACAGCTTTTCCCTGTGTACTTCTATTTCACAGGGTATGGCTGTCGAAACCCTCGAATCACTCTTGCAAGGCTGAAAAGGTGGAACGGAGAATCGCTTCGGTCAAGCCCAATCAATTAGACTCCAGAAGTTAGTTCAGAATACGTATCCTGCGCCCAACGGGAAACTCTACGAGTAGAAGAAAGCCATGCCAACTATTTTGGGGTCTCTAGCAGCTAGAGTCAATGAAATTTTGAGTCCAGTATTTGGATAGTATAGTTTGATGGCATAAATGATTAAGTATCAAAACCGAAACGGGAGTGGGCAGTGTGGTGTACACTTTGTGTTGAGGGAAAGAAATCCGTTAATTCAAGTATAATTAATTTAAAGTTTGATTGATGAATGGGAAATAAAAAATAATAGGCAAAATAGGATGTTTCCTGATATTCACATATTTTGATATTTTTTGAATATGACAGGCCAATGTAAATAGGAAACCTTCCTACTAAGTGCTGCCTTCAACCAGAAACTTGGATCTTCCATCCATGGAAATTAGACGGGTTCTAGTAAGGCAATCATACCGTTTTCAAGAAACAAGCAGACGATTCAGTTTGAAGAATTATATTTAACAAACTTGTGGCACTTTTTCTTCAAAATAAATTTTATATACTCGGTTTGTGGTATAGTATTTTGCCATACTTAAACTATAAAACTAACAAATATATAAAACAAACCCGTGATATGCTATAATTTTTCTGCAATGCCGTAAAAAAGAGATGTTGTTAGTTGTGTTCTACAGTCGAAGAACTGATACGTGACTTGTTAGCTGGAAGTTTTAACATCAGTCAGGACATTCTTTTGTGAATTTTTATTGATAAAATTGTGTTTAGAAATAATCAGGGTGAATCAAAGGGGTAAAAATGCCACCAAATTAACAAGTTTTTCCTTCGCATACTAAAACATATCATCATATGCCTATGCGGCCATTAACTGGGAGCATTTGTGAATTTTTCCTCCAACCATAATAAGCATAATGATAAAAATATTTTAACTTGCAAAATGTAATGGGCAAGCTATTTTAAGTAGGAAACTTGTTCGAGAACGTTCATTATTAGCTAAAACATACGCTGATTATAATATTGAATTCAGAAAGAACATATTATTCTGGGATAGATTCTTATTTTTAGATGTTAAAGCGACTAGCTGGGCGTATGTGACAAGAACCTCCTAAGAGAATACATTGTACGAATTGCCACCTTTGAGCATGGTCGACAGTCACACAGTTTGGAAGAGGTTTAATCTACTATCATCAACATGTCCATTAGCATTGCAAAATATGTCTTCAGCCACAATATCGCTTGCCGACGCCGAATGTACATAATATTTTTTACATGAAAAGTCTCCTGTTTATCACTATAAAAGATACGAATTTATTAACATTCGAAAATATAATCTCTTTTTAAAATAACATGTTCTTCTTCTATGGCTCCAAATTATTTTTTATTCATGTTAAACCCCAAAGCTTGATCTTACCTTCATTCTTTTTGCACTTATAAAAGAACCCGAAATTAAACGAAATAAATTGCCAGTGCAAAAAAACAAGATTTTTGTGCTCAATAGGGATACTGTCCAAATCATAAAAGAAAACTTGTGTGGTGCTCTTTTTTCAGACTTCTTAGTCAATCGCATAAAAACTGACAGTCAACAATGAACTGATTTTTGCATTTGTTATTAATTTTGATGTGTTTTCATTTTAGTCCACCTCTGTTTATTATGCAGCCTTAATTTCTTTTATGAAATTATGATTGTGATTTTAAAAATATTTCCTAGTCAAAAACGACAATTTATAAATCAAACAGACCGGTCCTTTGAAGAACAAAAATTTCTAAATTTTGCAAAAGTTGAGAATGCGGGGTAGACTCATTTCACGTTAGGTATCATTCAATGCAAAATTCAACACATTTTAGTGGTTATCCTTCTTTCTGTCATTTCTTACACTGAATTGGCGGCTTTCGTTTTTATACAGTGATTTAAAGCGATAAAATGCGGTCAAATATATGCAGCTCTTTTGTTAGGACGTGGACTTGTTCCAAGGGATTCAAGAATCGTGATTGCAATCACTATTAGGTTGATAAAAAATATTGTCACAGATACAGCACGCTATCAACTGTGACTTGATTCTCTTCTCATTTTAAGCAAAATTTAATTTTACATGATGCAAATTGTTAATAAAACTGAAGGCAATACTTTCCTCTAGAATTTTTTACTTATTTTAATTTGCAGTATTAAGGTGATTTTAGATATGATCACTTAATATTAAGGTAGAGTCAGATACAAAACTATAAATACGTGTGATAAAAATTATGGTTAAACCTGACATTGAAGCCATCGATAAAAAGTACATTTGAAGGATGCTTACCATTTGAAACGCAAACACGATTGTTACGATCCACCTAAGACATCTGTTAAAACGCATTTCTAAATACTATAAACCATTCAGTTAACATCTCAAAATAACCTACCTCGTGTGAACTCGACAGCTGCAGCTTATAAAAAACGGGAACGTACACTTCAGCCGCAACTGGGAAAGCAATTAAGTAGGCAAGCATCATTAGTCCAAATTCTATTCCATTTGTGTAAATTTCGTTGTTCGTCCCAAGGAGAGTTACGGCTGATATAAAACTCGCAACGGTCGTTCCAAGAATTGGCATTAGCCCTAATCGTCTGTTTCCCAAGAAAATGTCATCTGTTGTCATGGGTGCTGCCTCTCCCACATCTTTACCTCGCATTCGTCGGTAAATTCGTTTAATTTGCCTCTCGTAACCGTACCATATGCCCACAAAAGCATAGAAAACCAAAAGTACAACAAGAATGAAGTAATCTGGCCAATAAAGACTATACATTACTATACTGGACACCACGCGCTGCGAAACGACGAGGAGTATAGACACAAACCTCGCAAAATGTAGCTCATAAAAACGGTTTAATGACAGATATAAGTTTTAGTAAATATAAACAACCCAAGGCCAAATACCGTAGTCAAAACCGTAATAATTTGTTAAATTTCCTTTGGTGTCAGGAAATTCATTTGATTTTTAAGAGGGCAGTGCGTTAAATGTTGAAACCTTAAAAGTTTACTCCATTCCTCATACATTCTTGTGGGCTTACATGTCGATTAATTTCTGGGTCGGCCTTGTAGCGTCCGGCCGATTCGGCGACGGGGACGAAGCGGGACTACTGGGTCGTGAGAACTGCTTGATATCTTCCTTCACGAGCGTATCCTTCGACACTGTGTCTTCTGAAGACCCGGACATTTCCGACATGATAATACGAGCGATAAATAATCAAGTAATCAATATAACGAAGTATATATGGGATAAAATATGGCGAGATGTACAATATATGTGAACTAGTAATCTGATGTAACGAATGTAATAATACTACAAACAGAAAGCGAATATAGTTTAACAACGAAGAGGCGATAGGTAGAAGCAACTTATCGGGCGGCGGCGACGAGTCCGATTGTTGGCGCGTGTCGATCTCTACTGCCCGTCTACAACAAAACCGGAAGAGAGAGTCTCATTAAAACAACACGGGTAGTTCGGGTCCGTTACACAGCCCCCCCTCTAAGAAGCAGCACTGTCCTCAGTGCTGGGGGGGATCGCACGATGTGGGTATAGTCACTTCTATGGCTACTGGGGGTACCTGGTCTGCGGGTAAGATGGGTAGGGAATCAGCCGTGCAGTCGGGGAGGCGGCCGCGGTAGGGTTTCAGCTTAGAGAAATGGGCCGTGAAGGGGGGGTGATTCGGCGCGGATGGCGTCGCGTAGGAGGAAGCTGGTTGGGGCTAGTACGTCGAGCACAGCAAATGGTCCACGCCAAGGGTGGTGGAGTTTCGCCGAGGTACCGCGGGTGGTATGGGGTAGTGATGCATTACGAGGTCCCCGATTTGGAATCCAGTGCCGGCGATATGTCGGTCGAAGTTCCGTTTTTGGTGGATGGAGGCGTTTCCTAGGGTTATGCGTGCGGCATTGTGCGCAGACCGTATCACCTCGCGGAGTTTTGTGGCGAAGGTTTGGGGTGTGGTTTGCTCTGGTGCCGGCAAGGGGTAGCGGAGGTCTACTGGTAGGCGAAGGTCGCGGCCTGTCCATAAGTAATGGGGTGTGAATCCGGTGGAGGAGTGGGTCGTTCCGCGGTAAGCCAGGAGGCAAAAGGGTAGGTGGACGTCCCAGTCGTGTTGGTGTCCGTCTTTGGTAAACGCGAGTAGGATGTTGTGGATTGTGCGGTTGGTTCGTTCTACCAGACCATTGCCTTCAGGGTGATAGGGGGTTGTGTGGGTTTTCCGTACGTCTAACAGATCACAGACTTCCTGCATCAGTTGAGACTCGAAATTACTACCGCAGTCTGAATGAAACGATAGGGGTGAACCCCAGCGACTGATCCATGTACGGTTGATGGCGTTTGCTACGGACGCGGCGTCTTGTCGGAGTAGGGGTATGGCCTCTGTCCACTTCGTAAAATAGTCAATCATTACGAGGATGAATTCGTGTCCGCGGACTGAGATCGGCAGAGGTCCGATTATATCTAGGCCGACGCGTTCCCCGGGGAAACCGGTGGTCATGGGCTGTAGGGGTGCGCGGGGGAATGGGGTGGGTGATTTAAAGGAAGCGCATGTTGGACACGATTGGCAAAAAAGGTGCGTTGACGACCGTAATTGTGGCCACCAAAAATGGTTACGGGTGGCTTGTTCAGTGCGTCGTTGGCCACAATGCCCCAACTGATTGTGGATATCATTGAGCACAGTCTCGATTAGACATCCAGGAACGACGGGGCGTAGATGGTGAGAGGAGGGGTCGCGGAGGAACATGATGTCG
The DNA here is from genome assembly GCA_017591395.1 of Schistocephalus solidus. NCBI lineage: Eukaryota > Metazoa > Platyhelminthes > Cestoda > Diphyllobothriidea > Diphyllobothriidae > Schistocephalus > Schistocephalus solidus. Next base: position 238,150 of record WEDG01005886.1, read on the forward strand.
TTTTGCATTGTTAGGTACGGCCATTGGTGGAGTAGTAGTCGTGCCCTTAGACTTGTGCCTTTCATGTCTCGTTCGGTCGGTTTGGGTAGTCCTTCGGTTAGATGGCGATACATAATAGCAGTGTCCGGATCACTGCTCTGATTTATCGACCAAGTGTGCCTTGTGGGTTCCGAGGCTGTGATTGCGTTAATGCTCGCGAATGTTTCGTCTGTTGTAGGGTCGTCGCTTGGCGGTAACCGCGACAGCGCATCTGCATTGCCGTGCTTTTGCCCTGGGCGGTACTGGCAGTGAAAGTCGAAGTCCTGCAGGAATTCTTGCCAGCGTGCAAGTTGGTCCATGGGGTCCTTGAATGAGCCCAACCACTGTAATGCTCGGTGGTCTGTGCGTAGAATAAAACGTTTACCAATCAGTAAGATGTTTAAACTGACGGAGGAATACTACGATAGCTAACAGTTCTCTGCGGAACGTGCAGTACCGGCGTTCTGTTTTCGTTAGACTTTTACTGGCGAAACAAATAGGGTGTTCGACGTTTTCTGCATCGGTTTGTGACAGAACTGCGCCGATGGCGTACCCACTGGCGTCGGTGTCTAAAAATGAATGGGGGTGCGTCCTTGTCAACATTCGGGAAGGGCGAGCAATGGGGCGGAACACAGAGCAGTTCGTAAATCGTTGAAGGCTTGAGCGCAGTCGTCTGACCACACGAACTCTCTACCTTTTTCGGTGAGTTTGTGGAGTGGGCTAGCAGTATGGGCGCAGTTGCGTATGAAACGTCTGTAGTACGATACTAGACCTAGGAAACTGCGTAGTTCTGCCGGGGTCGTGGGCGTCGGCCAGGTGCGTACCCGTTGTACGCGGTCGGGTAGGGGGGAAATATATCCAGGGGAGATAAGGTGTCCCAGGAAGTTTACTTCAGCCCGTAGGAAGAGACACTTCGTCGGGTTGAGTGTGAGGCCTGCGTCCTGGAGGGCCTCAAGTACCTCTCGCAGGTTGTCATTGTGTTCCTGTGTGGAGCGCCCAAAGACTATAATATCATCTAAATAGACGAGGCATTTATACGGAATAAGGGGCCTTAGGACACGGTACATGAGACGTTGGAAGGTTGCAGCGGCGTTGCAGAGTCCGAAGGGTAGTGTTTGGAATTCAAATAGGCCTTGGGGAACAGTAAAGGCAGTTTTGTGGCGGTCATTGGGATGGATCTCAACTTGCCAGTACCCGGATTTAAGGTCTAGCGTAGAAAACCAGGCGGCGTTGCCAAGCGCATCGAGGGTATCGTCTAGACGTGGGAGTGGAAATGAATCGCGTACCGTCACGGCGTTCAGTCGACGATAGTCTATGCATAGACGTAGGGAGCCGTCTTTCTTGGGTACTAAGGCTATGGGGGATGCCCAAGGGGATGAGGAAGGCCGGATTATTTTAGCCTCAACAACTCGTCCAGCATTTTTTCGACTTCGTCGCGGTACCGTACCGGGATCCGTCGTGGGGGTTGCCAGATCGGTTTGGCTGCGCCGGTGTCGATAGTGTGTTGCACTAGGTGTGTACGGCCGATGGTGTCTATGGACCATGTGAGAGTTTGGCGAAAGAGGTGAGTAGGTTCCTTAGTTTCGAATGTGCTACGGTGCCTACTGAGAGGGGGGGAGGGAGGATATCATCTAAAGGTGTGGGGTTGAAAGCGGTTGCTGACAAAACAGCATTATAACCGAGGTCGGGGTCGTTGCAAGAGGTTGCTGGGGCAGCCAGGTTGGTGTGTGGGGCTAAGGATAACCGTCGGTCGCGGGCGTAAACGATGTAGTCATGGGTCGTGAGGGGCCACGAGCTGCTGGGTGTCACTAAGAAGTCGTGAGTTACATGGGAATCGTTGACGACTACTTGTAACGTAATGGTCCCGGAAATAGGTATCGATGTACCATTAGCCGCTCGGAGATTTTGGGGTGTGGGCAACGGCTCTATTTGACTAAGTAAATGCTGGGGAAGGTTAAGGGGAGCTACTAGGGATACGTTTGCTCCGGTATCGACAAGTGCGTGGACCGTGTGGTTGTCAATGTGCAGTGGAACAGTAAATGCAGACACAGGGCTGGTTTGATAAACATGGGTAGAGTTAACAAACGGGGACTTACGGGGAGAGTTGTGTCCGCAATGACGTGCGTGGGGCCCGTACGCCGCGCAGTATGGGCACCCTGGGTTGTGGTTGGAAATCGCAGTGGGAGCGTCGTTCGTTTAGTAGGTGGTCGGGTATCCGGTGGTCGCGTGGATGTGGAAGGGGGTAAAATATAGGTCTGGCCCATTGGGGTAGGTTTGCAGGGGTTCGGGGTTATGTCTTGGATTTTTCGGCTGTCATACCGCCGGCAGATTTGTAGTGCAGCGGTCAGGTTTGTGGGCGGGTTGAGGATGAAGTGATTTACGACTTCGCGATCTCGGAGACCAGATGTGAAACGGTCGAGCACAAGGTCGTCGCGATCGCTTGGGGGTAAGGTGGGAAAGGCGCGACGTGCCAGTTGTATTAACTCAGTGGCGAACTCGTCGGCGGTTTGTTGTGTTTGACGGAGGCTGTACAGCCGCTCGCCGGCTGCTGAGGGGGAACTTTGGTTGTCGAATAATGATAGTAGGGTTTCCTGGGCTGTATTGAAGGGCGTGTGGAGGGAAATTCCGGAAGTCATCGCCAACTTACGGGTGGGGGGGTGTTAGGAACCGTAACATATATCTCGTGTGGTCAGCAGGGGCAAGGTCGACGAGGAAAAGGGACAGTTCGACCAACCAGTCGCGGATGTTGTGTCCGGCGTCGTAGGGTACTGGTGCGAGGAGGGGATCTGCGTGGGACACTCTGGGTTGAGTGGGTTGTTCGCGGTCGGGGAGAGGATTGTGTGGAATAACTGGAGGGGAGTAGGGTCCGGTTATCGCTGCCACCATTGTAGCGTCCGGCCGATTCGGCGACGGGGACGAAGCGGGACTACTGGGTCGTGAGAACTGCTTGATATCTTCCTTCACGAGCGTATCCTTCGACACTGTGTCTTCTGAAGACCCGGACATTTCCGACATGATAATACGAGCGATAAATAATCAAGTAATCAATATAACGAAGTATATATGGGATAAAATATGGCGAGTTGTACAATATATGTGAACTAGTAATCTGATGTAACGAATGTAATAATACTACAAACAGAAAGCGAATATAGTTTAACAACGAAGAGGCGATAGGTAGAAGCAACTTATCGGGCGGCGGCGACGAGTCCGATTGTTGGCGCGTGTCGATCTCTACTGCCCGTCTACAACAAAACCGGAAGAGAGAGTATCATTAAACAACACGGGTAGTTTGGGTCCGTTACAGCCTTTAGTTTCCGTCGCCATCGCTACCGGAAGGATTCAAGTCTTTTCCACCAGAGGCGGTGAAACCTGCTTTGCCATTGGCCATGGATACAAATATTTCAATGCACAGAGCGGCCCTGAAAACTGAACTAATTTTTCACTGGTTGTAAAATCCAAGTTGCATTCTGTACGTTACTACATGTCCATTCTGCTCCATTTCTTTTAGACCTTTTAACCCTTAAGATATTTAAGTATATGACTTGCACTGACTCTTTCAAAACGCATGCCTAAAGCCATGCGCGGTGTTACAGAATCGTGCTGCATTTACCTTAGGCATTTCATCTTGTGTTACTGTCAACGGCATTCTGTTTTTGCATTCTGTATCCATTTTTTCTTGCTCGTTTAGTGCATTAGTTGAACTACCAAAATTAAAGGAAAGGTTTTGTATTGTCTGTTTTATAATTAAGCTTTATTTATTTTGAGGGAACGGTGGAAGTCATACTTGGTTTTCTCGTAGAATAGGCGAAGCGTTTCGTTCCATTATTTATATTATGAAGGAGCTTTGGCGATAAGGAAGTGGATATTGAATAGTTTTATGGCTATAACATATGCGCTTTTCCCTTAACCACAACAGAACCTCAGTTTATCTTACGTTTTCTGTTTGACCCTGACCCTCGGACACCCTGAAATCTTACAACCCAAAATAAAAATTGATCTGCACTTAGTATGTGAAAATTTCATGTTTGCGAGTGACATAAAAATATAAGCTGAAGTTAGCTGCCCGGACGGCACAAAAAGGTTACAATAGAATATCGAAAAACTGAGTGTCTGGTCTTCCATTTGGCTGCTTAAGTTTAAGGTATCCAAGTGTATGGTCATAAACATTAGCACCGGTCGGAAAGTATATCAGAAACTTTCCGCGAACTTTATGTCAGCAGAACGTTGTACGAAAGCGGTCAAGAAAGTAACTTGTACGTTACACTAGATCCGATGTGCGTATAAAATTTTCACCTGATTTCTTCGGAAAAAATATTTGGCGTCTTCGTGAAACGACATATATGTTATGGAATGTCAGCTTGGCCATCGTACATGAGGAACGATGTTGACCATCTCAAACCTGTGCAGCAGAACGAACAGATGATGGTAAGTCTTAAGGATTTAGCTATCAGGAACGGTTGAAAAAGATAAACCTATTACCCCTTTCATACAGGCATTTATGGTGAAGCCTATTCTGAAATTTTGAATCATCCGTGGCAATGGTTACTCCCTGAGACCGGAAGATTCCTTCAAGTTTGCTTGCACGAATCAACTGTGTGGTCATTCTTACAAAATCAGTAGCGAAAACACGTGACTGAACCTCAGAATGTTTTTCTTCATCCAGCGCCTGCTTTGACCTTTGAATTCGCTACGGCAATTACGTTAGATGCGAGCCAACTCAGGAAACAAAGAATAGGTCAGTCAGTGCCTGTAACCCTTCAAAATATACAAATAAGTTATACGGGACTGGTGTTAATAGGATTTTATGTATGGGGTTAAATAAAGAAAAGGAGAGCGCCAACCTAATCCTAAGCTTATCCATTGTTTTTAGGGGCTAGTACGGTCACACGATAGTTAAGTACCCCAACAGGTGTGTGGATTGCGAGATCTGGTGGCTTTGACTCACGCCGATCAATATGCGCGATATAATTCCTAGCTGATCTGACCAACTTTTGAACTGTGAAAACTTATTTTAAAGTAATTTTTGCTTTGACATTTTAACCGTCTACAATTTATATTTACTGTACATATGCAATGGTTACTTAACACTAATAGGGGCTTCTAGGGCATTGCCTATAACCCTTCAATTATACACACAAATATATGTGCATACATATACATAGTCCAGAGGTAGTACAAATGGTATTTGATACAGTTGTTTCCGAGTTATCGTCAATTGTCTGTCAACGATACTTCAACACATGACCAGAACAAACTGAGGCCTCAAACCGGACCCAGTTTATGAAACATTCAAGTGCTATACCAGACGAGCACCATCTCAATAACGGTCAGCGACAATATGGAATGTTAGGTGTCCCGTAAGCGTTACGCTTCGAAGATCCGACTCAAAGTCTTGGCGGGGAAAGTAGGCTATGCTGTCTACGCTCCAACGAAATAAATAAACAACAATTACTGCTACGTCAGGCTAATACGTATAATTAATCTTTTTTGAAAAATCTAATTTAAACATCTTTGCGCTGTGGTTTTAAGGAGCCTATGGCAACATTCTGAAAAGATCACACCACAAATAGCCCTCAATGGCCTGTCCCCAGGTGAAATTCTTACAACAACGACAAAGTTTATTATGATTGCAGTTGTTACAATCCGGCGACACAAACTTACTAGGTTCCTTCTTGCTTCCGCAGTGGCTATACTGACTACCAGCCTACCAATATCCTCTTTTCAGATGATCTTATCCGAAGAAAATAAGAGACTAAAAGAATCGAAGTCTTTAGGACCGGACGAAATTTCACCTATGCTCATCCAACAACTTGTCACTGCAATTCCTATCACTTCGATGCTATTTCCATGTTCAATTGTTATTGAAACACTTCCAATCTTTTGGCAGCTGACACATATAACTCCCCTATACAATGGCGATATTCAGGCGTCAAGAAAAAGCTATAAGCTGGTACACTTTAAGTGCCTTTTTGACGAATGCATGAAGAAGATCACGAAAGGTAAACTGGGACAATTCCAGGGTTTAACAATCTGGTGTCGAGCTCCCAGCAGGCGTTCCGGAAAGAAAGATCTTTCATAACATATCTTTTTTAAAATTCATCCAGAACTGGATTAAGGTCTACGAGGATAGGCACGTGGTTACTACGCCTACTTTGACTGTCAAAAGGCCTTTGGTGTTGTGACACATCAGGGTTTCGTGTTCAAACTGAAAAGAATATGGATCAGAGGTAACTTCCTCAGATTTATTGAAAATTTCTTTCTAGCCATTTGGAAATCTTCCCAGGAATATGAAACTTCACCATCTTGGAAGATCCCACCTGGAGCCTCCATGGAAAAGAGTAAAAATCTTATGCTTTCAATTCGCACCTATGAAGCATATAGTAAATTCGTCTTCAAGCACATGCTCTTGGAGTGCGACTGAGCTGTAAGTAAATAAATCATAAATCATTTTATTTAGTATCCATAAGGGTAATAGTAAGGGCATGGTATATAAAAACTAAAGATACATTTTTGAGTGAAATTTAAAATGAGGAAAATGGGCAATCTGACTTAAAAGGGTTTGCCAGGAGTAAAAAAATTCTTAAAAATTTGGTTGAAAGAGAAAAAAGGATATACGCTAATAAATATTTAAAGGGAAAAAACTGACGCTCATGTAAAGGTGTTTCTGCGTGTGGGATAGGACTGCCCTGCAGGTGAGAAAGCAAAGGGGTACAAAACGTTCCTCAGCAATTTACAGTTCCTAAATCAGATGAGGCAATTTCATGCACGTGTGATCATCATGTTTTTTTCGGATGACAACCGAATAACCGTCAAGATGGCGAGATAAGAAGAAATCACCGTGACAAATCACAGTCCGCTTAGAGTATAAGCGAGGAGGAGAAAGTAAGGCTGCGAGGAGCAGAAATGCCCTGGGAGGTGCGACTGTGCTGACCGACCAAATTACAAGCAAATGACGTAAAATGAGGAATCCGCCGTGATCGTCAACAGATCGCTTGGGCTCGTAATCAGGAAATTATGGTAAAAACCGCAAAGATCATAGTTGCGTGGGGGAGAAGTAATAGTGGTGTACATATCAGCGAAATTAAAAACAGGGTGTTGAAAAAAACTAAGTAAGACATTACACTGGCACAAGAAAAGCATGCATTATCGGACCATAAATCCCAGGAGGACCCTTTTTAAAGTCTAGAAGCTGAGTGTTCGGGAATAAAGCCGCCAATAATTACTTAATGCTTTCTCGGGGGAAAGATACGTACGTCATTTCAATTTTAATATTGAATACGTTAGGTGATGCCCTAAGGTCTAAGGAAAGATTATTCCTCAGAAATGCATATTTGGATGCAAAAACAGCGATCGTTTAGAGGTGGAGCAAAGAGGTAGCGGAATTATGCATGATAGAAAACTGATCTATTAGGATGAGCTCATCAATGCGTGGAAGCTTACGGCCGCACTTAATACGAAACCAAATCAAAGGCCAGCTTTCAGTTTTCTAACCCATAAAAATTTAATGTTCAACAATTGATATCCCTAAGTGTACGAAATAATGGACCCAGTCCGGGGACAGCGCCTTCGAGTAAATTATGTCTGAAAATTTTATATTTTGATTTGGTCACTGGCATATATTAGACCGAATAAGGGGCAGCACTGTTCGAAGACAAGTAGAACAAACATTTATTTTTTATGTATGTTTGTGTATTTTGAAGGGTTACAGGCATTACCCTTAATGACCCTATTAATATAAAGTTATCATTGCATGTGTACAGTCAATATTAAATGGTGTACATTTAAAAATGTTTGAGTCAAAGCATAACATAACTTTGAATGCGTTTTCACAATTATATGCGAAACATTGTGGAAGAAAGGTAGAGCCCGAAAGATTTTAAAAGGCTGGTTTTAAGTGATTATGTTGTGAGAGTCGTCTTTTGTCAAATATTATGCCATCAAGCCTACTTTTAAAATCAGAAATTCTGTCAGGGGTAACCATCTCACTTGGTTACGAGTTCCAAGGTTGTACCACTCGTTGGCTGAAAAAAACTTTCGGAGATTCAATCGCGTGTGTTCGCTATTGACCTTGTTAGGATGACCACACAGATGAGTTTTGCAGGCAAACTCTAAGAAATCCTCCGATCTCAGGCAGGAATCATAGCCCCGGATAATCTGGAATGACCAGAGCAGGCTACACCGTAGGTGCCTGTATGAAAGAGGAAATAAGTCAAGCTTTTTCAATCTGTCCTGGTACGGTGAAGTCTTAAGACCGCCGACAATCTTCGTTGCTCTCCGTTGTACCTGTTCGAGGAGGTCAACATCTTTATTCATCCATGGTATCCAGGCTGGTATTCCGCACTCGTAATGCGGTCTCACGAGGACAAAATATTGTATTTTTATATATATATATTGTATATTTTAAACGCACGTCTGATCCAATGCAGTGTACATATTGCATTCTGGACTGCTTAATTACAGTGTTCTGAGGGCATTAAACTCGCAGTTGTCCACATGCCTAACTCTTTGTGTGTTTCTACCTCTTTTAGTGCAGTGCCAGAGATACTTTTCGACCGGCGCTTATGTATAGGATCATGCATTTCGATAAATTAAACTTAAGAAGCGTCCGGGCCGATCAGGAACATAGTTTGTCGGTATTCGATTGAAACCCTTTTGCGTCTTCAGCGCCGCTGAATTCAGTCCATATTTTTATGTCATCTGCAAACATGACAGCTTCACAAGCTAGGTCATTGAGACAGTCGTTTGCGTAGATTAGGAAGAGTAGGGGGCTCAAGACAGAACCCTGTGGAACACCACTTTCTACTTTTGTCCATTCCGAGCTAGAGTTTCCAAAAACAACCCTCTGTTTTCTAAAAGACAAGAAACTCTTGATCCAATTTAAAAGTTTTCCTCGAATTCCTGTGTTTCAAATCTTCTGTAAAAGAAGCCCGTGTGGTATCCTATCAAAGGCTTTTATTGAAGTCAAAAAATACAAAATCTACTAGATGACCCTTATCTGTGGCCTTTGTCCATTTCTCGTGCGACTGAAGGGCGCTCGTGAGATAGGAACGTCCTGGACGGAAGCCGTGTTGGATATCACATAGGATTTGGCTGTTTTCCAGATAGCACATTAAATGCCTCTTGATTATACGCTCCATTATTTTACATGCTATGCAAGTTAAACGGACAGGGTGGTAATTTTCACAGTCCAGTCATGAACCTCCTTTATAGATCGGGGCGATGAATGCACACTTCCATTCTTCCGAGAGTTTGCTTTCTTCAAAGGAATTTTGGAATATGATGGACAGTGCTACACACAGTTCGTTAGCAAGTTCTCAAAGTTCTAATGCAGGAATTCTATCCGGCCCAAGCGACTCGGCAAGCTTTATACGAAGTAATTCGGTTCTAACTATGGTCGGTGAAAAGTCTATGTCTAGGTCCTCTGTTGTGGATGAGGAGGAGGTGGAGGAGGAAGGGAAAGGAGGGGTACTCATTGGTTGACAAACTGGTGGAATAGCAGCAAAATTATTAGCTCTCGGGTGAAGACGGTCTAAAAGAATTTTTGAAAGAAGGGCTGCTTTAACCTGGTCGTCGGTCTCCAGTTTTTTGTCTGCAGACCTAAGGGCAGGAATGATTTCCTGAATTCTCTTTAGTATGGTTTTAGCTTAATTTTCGGAAGAAAAAAATATGTGTAATATACCCACATATTTCCGCAGCCTTTGCAGAAATATTATCTACTTGAGGTGATAAAATGTGTTTATTTGTAAAAATCAGCCGTATGTCTTTTATATTGGATCATTCTGAGAGTGAATTGCTTTGAGAGATTATGGGGAGGGAAGCTTGACAAGGTCAAAGCACATGCAAATGCACTTGAACGAAGGAAAATCCTTTAAATTTTGAATTCAAGTTTGGCAGTGTAAAAGCAGTACATAGTTAATTTTAACAAGGCAAATATTAAGAATATGAATAAAAACACTTAAGTTAATTGGCATGAAGGAAAATTTACAAAATTCTGATTTCTTTCGAAATATCGTTAAAATGAAAAAGGAAGAGCAGTGGGCCCAGAACCTGACCTTGGGGGCGTCGAGTAGCTAGTACAACCTATTACTTGCTGGTAGTATTTAGATAGGTGAGACCTGATGAAGCCAAGTTCTGGAGGCCCTATGCAGAGGGCTTCCCATTTTCCCGAAAAAACGTTTATGTGGTACCTTTTCGAAAGCTTTACTTACATTAAAATATATAAGTACCACCCACTTTTGTTCATACCGATGGGAAGTGATAAGATTAAGAAATTCTAAGTGACAAGTTTTACTCGGTATTTGGGGTAAAAATCCATGCTGAGGAGGGTTCAGAACCCGATAAGCTACACAGAAATCAATAGTCTTTAAAAGAAGGTTTCCTAGAGATGGGAGTTCCTGAGCGCCCTGATTGTAGTTAACATCAGAGCGATATCCAGACTGGAAAACTGGAAGGATAATTGACATCTACCATATTTCCGGGGAAAAAACATTAAATTATAAATTGAGAATAAATTCCTAAGCAACCTATGTCGAGCCGATGCCTGTTTGATAATTGAGCTCGGTATACCGTTCGTTCCCGAGCAATGTGAGTTTCTGAAGTGACTTATATGTTTATGATCTAGGCAAGAAGAGACAATGATTTTATTGAGTGTTCCATCTGACAGCAGACGAAAGGATGGAATTGGTTCTGACTCAGTTATAAGGTGTTTTACAAAGACCAAACGAAACAATTTCGCTTTGTCAGTGTTAATGACGATGAAGACTTTTGTTGTCATTTAGCAAAGGGGGAATTTTGTGGCAACTATTAGAGGAAGACCGATGATGGACGATTTTAGCGACGGATTTAGCAAGGTTGTATTCACTGAGAGCAAGTGATTTTCTCTGCCTGTTCCGCTTCATTTGGGATATGAGAAGTTTTTATATCTCAGCATGTCTTTTTGGAACTATAACTTGCTGTGTCAGAAGAGTTTTAATTGTTTTCTCTAGGAGGAGATGATCGAAGGCACGCTTCGAGTACGTCGCATACGTATCGCTCCATTAAATGCCGGATGCACTAAAGGCACCCATGAGGGCAGCGTTGGGGTCGACTGTAGACCTCCTTTTGTTTCTCCAGCCGACAATTATGTGCGTCGGTAGCCATCCTCCGTGCTAAGACACTAGCTTGGGCTTCAAGAGAATGGAAACCCGTGTGTTAATTGTCCAGTCAAATAGCCTCTCTACCGTCAGTAATCTGCTCGGTCCTCTAACACACAATACAGTTGAGCCTTATATGCATGAAAACTTCATTCTCATGGTTCATTATGCTTCTCCTAGATAACTGGTACCTTGATAGTCCTCTATAGCAATTGATGACCTTTTGTAACATCTATGTTTCCTGTTACAGACACGCGAAATTACAATCGGGTCGTGGCCCATGGCGAAAAGCGCATGTGATGACGCACGCCATAACAGGCCGAACCAGTTGAAAAAGACGCGTAAGGAAACCAGGCAACCAATCAGTGTGCGCCGTTGCAACGAGCACGCGTGAAGCTCTGACGCACGCGTACGGCCCAAACTTTATAGAAGTTTTCCACGAGGGGTTTCCGGCGTGGGATGCGACCACTCGATACGAACCACGTTCCAGGCCAGAAGATTCCAGAACGCTCTCCGCTATTGTCACGTCATTGGCCGTGAGGTTCGAGAACACCGAGAACTCGATAAATAGACAAGAGTTGATAAGGTAGAAATCCGCTTCCTTCTGTTGGCCCAGAATAAATTGGTTTTCTTAGAAACCGACTTTGCCTTCTCCTCTATCACCCCCATCGGGATAGAACAACCTGGCGACGTAGATGTCCGAACTTATGATTACAGCAGAAAAAATGCAACGGTAACTCGACGAAGAACCGGCCAGTTTGATGGTTCTCCTTTCAGAAATGCAAAAATTGGACTCGGGCTGGGGAGATCAAACGAAAAGAACTTGAAAACCAGGTCACAAAATTTGATTTTGATCCCGTTGGCGGCGTCAATTTGAAGTTTGGTACCGCAAATATGCACTTATATTTGAAGAGAAAGGCTCAAATTTGGAGGAAAAAGAGAAGGTAGAAGTCCTGATTTTGAAACTAGGTCAGCGTGAACATGAGTGGTAGGTAAAGTTCCTTTTGCCAAAGAAGCCGGTAGATATTTCAGTTGGGGAAATGGTTAAGAATTTGAAATCGTTGTTTCGTTTCCCACAGTCCTTATTCAATCGACGATAAAAGTGTTTTAGCATACAAAGGCAGCCTCATGAATACTATTCTGACCTATCTGGCCGATTAAATGATTTCTTTCATCAAGCAGACCTAGAACAGCCCACTAGTCAGCAGATAAAGGCACTCCTTTTCATTAAATCACTAACTCTGTCGGATGATGCTGACGTCCGCACACGATTTCTTGCTCAACTAGATCAGAAATCCGAGAAATACAGTAGAGGGTCCAGCTAACAGTGAAAAAACTCCTGATCGTTCTTTCAAGTGTTTTAAGGACAAAAAGCTGCAGCTTATTAAGGGATTAAAGTTCAGTACAGGGAAGCGTTGACACAGATGCACGTTGTAGTACTTCTCCTTTCAGTGTTATGGATCCGGTATTTTGCACCAGCAGGTATGTCGGCGAACGGCTGTTCGCTGTTGACTGAGGAATAAGCTGATTAAGGTCTGCAGAGCCAGCAATATTACCCTCAGCATTAAGTCCTGCACAGGATTCAGAGTCCATGAACGCCATCAGAACGGAAGAGAGCTTCCACCGAATCAGCACCCAAAATTCGTGGAAGGTATTATGAATGTAGAAAACTAGTGACAGTTCTCGTTAACAAATGAGAGTTTTGCTGAATTTAGATAGTTTTGGGTAGCTTATTCCAGATTGCTATAGCATTTACCGAAAAACAACTGACAGTATCTAACAGTGCGTGACAGAGAAAGAAATTAAAATACATCTCGATGATTGGTACACCGAGAGTGGTCGAGCTGCCTCAGCGATGTAAGAGGGTTAAAGGTACAACTGTTTAAAAGTTTAAACAGTAAAAATAGTCCCTTCTGTAATCTGCAAAGTCATAATGGGTGGAGGTTTGTAAGTTCACAACGTTGTTGGTAGTACATATTTCTGTGTTCTGAAGATAAAACTCTTTTAGTAAAGAAATGGTGGACTGATTCTATCTTCTTCCGTTCACTAGCGTGCAGAAGTCTAAATAGAAACGAGCAGTATTCCAGACTATGTCTGACATACATTTTATAAAGGCTGATTCTAATATTGACGGTTTTTAAATTTCTGAGAATAAACCCAGTAGTTTGGCGTGCTTTCGAGATAATCAGGGCACAGTGCTCTGACAGATTAAGACTACTAGAATATGATATGCCCAGATCCTTTATAACTCCGGGCACATTAAGATCGTGACCGTCTATGCTTAGATGGGGTTGAATATCATGAATATAAAAAAGACACTAGGCTGATCGGGGAAGTTAACAGCCAACCTGTGCGTGTTTTTGAAACGAAAGCGAGCAGACCGAAGGAGAACACTAGTTTTGCAAGGAAACCAAATACAGCTTGCTAGCACTGTGGCGGATGGCATTATGTGTCAGATTGCCCATATCGCACGCGGTGTTACAAGTGTTCACGGGTTGGCCACAAAGTGACACACTGTCGCGCAAAACAGGCGAGTCCATGAACAAGATGTAATGCAATTGCGCAGCGCGAGTACCAGGTGCTTAGTTGCGAAGACAGAAAATATCTGATGGTCATTATTGATGGTAAACCCGCTAAGTTGCAGATCGACACGGCTTCAGACCACATGATTATCAGCCTAGACATGTTAGAGGCTCTTGGGTCGCCTGAACTGAAACCAGCAGTCATCCATGCCTGAGCATCAATTAATGCACAAATGCAATTTGAGGGTATTTTCCAGGCTACTTTAGATTTCGAGGGTAAAGCCTGTCTCTCATATATTTAGAATTTATATTTTGTTAGCATTGGCAAGGCACTGTCGAAACAAAAATTAGTAACGAAATAAAGTTATGACAATGTGGGCAGATAAATTGTACAAAAACTTAATAATGTAGACAAAATTTGTCCTGCTAGGTCAACAGTTAGCGATGTTTCAAAATTAATGGTGAAATAGAAAAAAATAGGAAGTGAAAAAAAACTACAGTACCTAAAACCTGAGGTTCGAGTTTCTCATCAACCAAAAGACTATTTTCGGGAGGAAGAAGAGATTGTTTGCCCAAAATTACAACCCCGATGGGAAGCCATGGGATGAGGGCATTGTTAGAAAGCCGACAGGCGTTGTCTTCGAGGTGGAAACGGCAACAGGGATAATTCAACGACATGTGAACCAGCATACACGGAGGTTCACCATGGATGGTCAAATAGCCCTAGATTTGCAATGTTACACTTTTTGAGATAACGACCCCAAAGTAAACAAAAGGCCAACACCCCTCCCGTTCGCAAGAGCCATAGAAAAACACAACTACCAAAAAACGTATCATGTACCCGAAGAAGAAGTGATATGCGGTCCACCTTTAAAAAGGCGGGAGGTGTTACGGAGACGGGAACCACAGTCGAGTCGTAGCCCAAGGCAAAAAGCGCACGTGATGACGCACGCCGTAACAGGCAAAGCCAGCTGAGAAAGACGCGTAGGAAACCAGACAACCAATCAATGTGCGCCGCTGCACCGAGCACGCGTGAAGCCCTGACGCACGCATGCGGCCCAAACTTTCAAGAAGTTTCCATGAGGGGTTTCCTGCGGTAGATGCGCCCAATCAAGGCGAACCACGTTTCAGGCCAGAAGGTTCCAGAACGCTCTCCGCTATTGTCATGCCATTGGCCAGAAGGTTTGAGAACACCGAGAACTCAATAAATATACGAGAGTTGATGAGGTAGAAATCCACTGTCTTCTGTCGGCCCAGAATAAATTTGTTTTCCCAGAAACAAACTTTGACTTCTCCTCTACCACACTCGTCGGGATAGAACATATTCATTATTGTATAACATCTGCAATCATGTGAACAAACTGTATTCTCTGTTCGTTGAGGTTTGAAAACGGACTCTGAGCGTTGCTATGCAAGCATTTTAGTTTTAAACATTTGTTAATGCTAAGTTTTACTTGGCTGAAGCCTGCCAATACTACGTTGCCATTCTCCTGAGCATTGGCTGGTTTCACAGAAATACCGCATTTCTCTGTAGTACTCATCCACTGAGAAAAAGTAAGGTTGCCCTATCCATCTGCAAGTCTTTTTTCCAGTCTGTCAATAATTTGTGACATTTTGATGTTCCGCTAGAGAAAAACTGATCGAAAGCCCCTCCTTATGAATTCTTTGGAGTTTTTTCCAGACAGAAACAACTTTGCTGTCCAAAACAATTGTAAGAAGCCATATTTGCACCGTTTTCGACAGTTCATTAAGTTTTTCCTATCCTAATGACTGCGCGAACGGTTAACTTACTTTTCTAATAGAGCATTTATTTCAGCATGTTTTGAAACGTATCCATGCGAGATGAATCTCCTTTCCTGCCATATGAAAGCATTTGAAATAATTAAGCTCCTGAAGACTGTACCATTCTAGCGGTCAGGGGATTCTTCGTTCTACTTCCGGCCACATCAAATATTGAAACTTCCGAGACCTCATCTAAAGCTGCTTTTGAATTCCCATATTTTGTAGACTTTTTTCCCCTAGTCAGGAGTTTCTGACTTCGATTGCAAATAAGTGCTCTGGCACACACTCCGAATCACAAAGAGAAGTTAATGTCAATAATAGAATAGGCGACCAAGTTATATTGCCCCTCGTTACAGGGCACATCTTGGCATTTACTTGGATGGATATAGAGGAGGAAGCTTCTGCAAAATTATAAACTAAGACGGGTAATATTTATATATTCTCGCTTCGTTTGTCTTGTATAGAAATCTAGGGCCTCGGGAGTGATTGCGTGTTTGTACTGGTATCTGTATCTTCAGTTTTAGCGTCGCTGTCCCTACATTCATGTCTGGTGAAACGGTTATTATTGGAAATTTCTGCGTTTTAATCTTTGCCTTATAGCTCCAGTAATACTAGCCCATTTTGCTTACCATTGTTCTCTCGCACAAGCGTCCTTAAATATGCCAGCCGACTTTCGAGTTTTTTTGAATTTTTAGCAGGATGTATGGGTATCCAATGCAAGATCAGTCCTTCTATCCTACTGACCTTGGCCTTTGGTGCGATTTACCGACCCATAATCGCAATTGTAAAGAGAATGAAAGCAAAAAATTGGATGCAAAGCCAATATCCATAGGGTTTGCTTCAAAAGAATTGGCGGTGCTGGCCGTGCTACTACCGTAAGCTTGCCGAGTCTATGAACGTTGAACTAAGTGCGTGGGAAAATATTCGATTTCGATAATATAAACATATTTCAGATTGTTTATGATGTAATCTAATGAGCAGTTAAAACTATGAGCGAATAGTGCGCTAACTCTTCAAAGTTTCTTTAAAAAATTGGCAACCTTCCTGAAGTACATGCAGAACAGACACAGCCGTTCGTATGTATTTTTAAAATGAGGAATTTTCCATAAGAGCTGAGTCTGGTGTGGAACTAATAAGATCAGATGGCATTAAAAATAAAACACGAGAAAAGGAGGAAAACCGCAGCCAGTTAAAATTCTCCTTTGATAGATATGACTAATTCAATTGGTAGACAAACATCATATCGACTCAAACTGGGTATACGAGTTTTTCTCCAAAGTAAAAAGTCTGCGAGATGACAAGTAAAGTATTATTAACCTAAAGCTAGCCATTATTTGTTACTCGATACAAGATACTAGATACTCATTTTCTGAGAAACTATTGTAAATATAAGGAAGATTGTGTAAGCAGTAGCAGCTTGCGCCTGGCCCACACATATCGATGACCCTACATTTTCATTTGTCAG
This sequence comes from Schistocephalus solidus, assembly GCA_017591395.1. NCBI lineage: Eukaryota > Metazoa > Platyhelminthes > Cestoda > Diphyllobothriidea > Diphyllobothriidae > Schistocephalus > Schistocephalus solidus. Next base: position 255,072 of record WEDG01005886.1, read on the forward strand.
ATTTATCACTGTAAACGTTTGTATTATTGATATTTTTGCATGTGAATAGGGAGCTCAAGGGCGAAAGCCAACTTCTATCAATAAATTGACTTAAAGTGATTTAGTGACTATAAATGCCACAGTAAGACACGAGTTACTCCAGATAAATGTTTCGTTTTTGACATCTTTTTTGAAAATTTTTTTCTGCTTGAAAAAACTTCAACTTCAGGCACTCTTTAGCATGTTAAACATGAAATCAGGGAAACCTTAATTCCACAAGAAATTAATGGATGGATCCCGAGCAGATCAACAGTGCTCATGCCTTGCTAACATAGGCACCTTCTACTCGGTAAGAAAGAGTTCATTCTGGCATCCTCGGTATCTACAGCTATTGTTACGGGCAACACGTATGGAAATTTTATTTTCTCGGTCGCAGAGGTAAAGCAAATCTGCCGTAGTAAACATTTATTAATACTTGGAGATTTCAACGCTCCCGATATCGATTGGGTGTCAATGTACTGTTCGCGATCGGAAAATTCATTCGAACAGAAATTACTTCAGTTGGTAAATGAGGAGTTTCTTACCCAACATGTCACAATGAAGACCCGGTTCCGAAATGGGCAGCAGTCAAGCTGTTTGGATCTAATCATTAGTAGAGACGACAACTGCATCCTTGCATTAAGTTCTTACGTGCCGCTTGGACGAAGTGATCATTGTGTTCTTGCTTGGGAGTACAGTCATTTTTTTCTGTACCCAAAAACGTCGTACAGTTAGGCAGAGAAATGTATGGAAAGGGGATTATCCCAAAATGAAAGAATTACTGAATGGGATAGACTGGAGCCCCTGCACATGTACCTGACCCAAATGCTGCCTGGTTCTTCATTAGTAAATTGATTCAGCAGTTGGTAGAGAAATTCTGCCCACTTAAAAGGCGATCATGCGTCTCCCGAACCGAGTGGGCGATATCGGAAATAAAAGGAATCTCAAGAAGAAAAGAAGACTGTGGAGAACATATGCCAGATATCAACAACTCGAACATTTTTCCGCTTTTAAGAAACAGCGAAATCGGTGTCGGAATCTTCTGAGAAAAAGAAAGATCAAACTTTGAGTCAGAAATAGTCAAAGACATACCAAGAAATTCGAAAAGGTTTTATGCTTACGTTAATAAGGCAAAAACGAAATCGCGACTGCATTCCTTGTCTTAAAGACAATCAGGGAAACAGGTTAATTGATAACTCTGATAAGACCGGCCTCTTATCCAATTTCTTTTATGTCCGTGTATACCGAGGAACCATTTTTGACGAGGATGAATACTACAGTACTGCCACATCTACAAACAAAATAAGCACGGTGTCGTTCCCAATGGACACAGTAAAAAAAAACTCTGAAACAGCTACAGCCCACTAAATCACCTGGCCCAGATGGTATATCCGCAAAAGTTCTCAATGAACTCACAGAACAGCTGGCCCTTCCGCTCTCCAAGATATTTGAAAGTTCGATGGAGGCGGGGGCTCTGCCTACCGAGTGGAAGATAGCCAACATAACCCCCATCTATAAAGGAGGAGAGAGGACATCACCAAACAGTTTCCGACCAGTCAGCCTCACAAGTATCTGTTGCAAAATGATGGAGAAGATTATTAAAACGGAACTGATGAGGCATCTTGAAGAGAATAACTTGCTAAGTTCATATCAACATGGATTTCGAAGTGGTCGATCCTGCCTCACAAACCTGCTCACATCCATGGAAAGTTGGACAAAATCATTAGAAATGGGTTTGTCAGTCGATGCGGTCTACATTGACTTTAGCAAAGCCTTTGACAGGGTTCCACACAAACGTCTGATCTTTAAGCTCCGTCAAATGGGTGTGACTGGCAACCTACTCAAATGGTTGGCCGACTTTCTCACAGACAGGCGCCAGCGTGTTTGTATCGGAGACACCAAGTCTCACTGGGAAACCGTTCACAGTGGAGTTCCGCAGGGCAGCGTTCTGGGTCCCATTTTGTTTCTGATATACGTAAACGACTGCCTGGATTGTCTGACATGCGAGAAGGTAATGTTCGCTGACGATTTGAAGTTATGGAACTCGATTGAAAAACCGGAGGATGCGCGAAAATTACAACAAAACTTAGATCGCTTGCAAAACATGGTGTGATGAGTGGCTGCTGAACCTTAATCTTAACAAATGCCAAATAATCCGACTGCGGTCTAGTTCCAGAAGGCTGATTGAGTTTGAATACCAGTACTCCATCAGTGGTCACCAACTCCAGGAGGTAAATATTCTAAAGGACTTGGGTATATGGATAACACCAACTCTCAAACCATCGTCGCACTGTGCGAATATCGCAAAAGAAAGCAATGTGTATCTTAGGCGCAATCAGGAGGTCCTTCGTTAATTTTGACGAAGAGCTTTTTGGGCGCGTTTATGGAACATTTATCCGGCCGGTGTTGGAATATTGCGTTCAGGCGTGGCGCCCTTGGACGAAACATGACTACGCTCTGCTGGAGAAAGTTCAACGGAGGGCAACGAAACTAGTCAGCGGATTGGAATGCCTACCCTATGAGGGCCGCCTAGAAAGACTTAAAATTTTTCCTCTCTTATAGGCAATACAGAGGGGATATGATCTTAGTCTTCAAACTGGTCAGAGGAGTTGATTGTGCTCTTCAGATGGCCAACTTTTTTGAATTGGCAAACATGACAAGTCTCCGAGGTCACCAATACAAGCTGAAAAGAAATCACGCCAAACTTGAAGTACGGGCCAACTTCTTTTCCCAACGGGTGATTGACGAATGGAACAAACTGCCAGCCTCAGTTGTTCAGGCTGAAAGCGTTGAAATGTTTAAAAGAAGACTTGATGCATTTTTACTTGATGAACATATATTTAGTCGACAGCAATGATTGATATACTAAAACGACTATCGCCATGTAACATTTGCTTGTTTTGCTAGCGTCTATCTGTAAATAGGGTTTTCAAAGGCTCTGCCTATCTCCCTTATATATACTGAATTATACTGAATACTGAATTAAATGCCACAGTAAGACACGAGTTACTCCAGATAAATGTTTCGTTTTTGACATCTTTTTTGAAATTTTTCGCTTGAAAAAACTTCAACTTCAGGCACTCTTTAGCATGTTAAACATGAAATCAGGGAAACCTTAATTCCACAAGAAATTAATGGATGGATCCCGAGCAGATCAACAGTGCTCATGCCTTGCTAACATAGGCACCTTCTACTCGGTAAGAAAGAGTTCATTCCGGCATCCTCGGTATCTACAGCTATTGTTACGGGCAACACGTATGGAAATTTTATTTTCTCGGTCGTAAATTTTTGTTTAAAATATTGTATCGATTGATCTGCAATTCTGCTTCATAAGCATCTGGCAAGATATCATTTTGGAATGCCAGGAGAACACCTCACAACTTTGAGGATTTCAGCATGAAATTGGTTAGAGTAGTTCAGTCACTTTAGGTCACTATATTGAGGGCGAAAGTTTTTCACCCTTGAGCTCCCTATTTACATCAAAAATTTGCAATATAATGAACTTTTACAAAAATAAGTCCGATAAGTATAACTTTGAAGTCATCGGTAGTGTTGAGTGAGGCTAAAACTTCCACCACTGGCAAACTTTTTATTATTTGTAAAGATGTTTGTCAGAATATTTTATTTTATTTATTTATTGCCAGTTTACAGGCAAGGTCAAAAATATATATAGTAGAGGGTCAAGCTGACAGTGAAAAAAACTCCTGATCGTTGTTTCAGGTGTTTTCAGGAGAAAAACTGCAGCTTATTGAGTAATTAAAGTTCTGGACAGGGACGCGTTAACACAGGTGCCCGGTGAAGAACCTCTCCATTCAGTGTTACGGATCCGATATTCTGCACCAGCAGGTATTTCGGCGAGCGGCTGTTCGCTGTCGACTGAGAAATAAGCCGATTGAGGTCTGGAGAGCCAGTAATATTGCCCCTCAGCATGAAGACCGGCACAGGATTCAGAGTCCATGAACGCCATCAGAACCGAAGAGAGCTTCAACAGAGTCAGCACCCAAAAGTTTTGGAAGGTGTCCTGAATGTAGAAAACTAGTGACAGTTCGCGTAAACAAGGGATAGCTTTGCTGAATTTTGATACTTCTAGGTAACTTATTCCAGATTGCTATAGCGTTTACCGAAAAAAACTGTCGGTATCTAACTGTGCGTGCCAAAGGAAGAAATAAAAATACATCTCGATGACTGGTGCGCCGAGAGTGGTCGAGGTGCCTCAGAGATATAAGGGGTTAAATGTACGACTGTTTAGTAGTTTAAACAGTAAAAATAGTCCCTTCTGTAATCTGCGAAGCCACAGCGGGTCAAGGCTTGTAAGCTCACAGCGTTGGTGATAGGACAGGTTACGGTGATCTGAATAGAAAACTCTTTTTGTAAAGAAGTGCTGGACTGATTCTATCTTCTTTCGTTCACTAGCGTGCAGAAGACTAAATAGAAACGAGCAATATTCCAGACTAGGCCTGACGTACATTTTATAGAGGCTGATTCTAATTTTGACGGTTTTGAAATTTCTGAGAATAAACCCAGTAGTTTGGCGTGCTTTAGAGACAATCAGGGCGCAGTGCTCTGACAGATTAAGACTACTAGAGTATGATATGCCCAGATCCTTTATAAGTCGGGGCACGTTTAGATCGTGACCGTCTATGCTTAGGTGGGGCTGATGGTTGTCGCCAATAACCATCACGGAGCACTTTTGCCAAGAAAGTGAGAGGCGCCATGTGCGACACCACTGAGCAAAGGCCTGAAGATCCGTTTTTAAGAGCTCAAGCACGATGTTGCGATCAACCGGTTTATATCGATAGGCAACTTTTAAATCGTCAGCGTACATAAAGGGCCTACCATACTGAAAACAATCAGGAACATCGTTGACAAAGAGGCAAAATAGAAGCGGGCCGAGCACGCTGCCCTGAATAACTCCGCTCCTCACATGCGTGGGGTTGGAGATAACATCAGAAATTTTAACCCGTTGTGCGCGAGCATTCAAATAGGAAAATATTAAGTTCAGAAGCTTGTTACCTATGCCGAAGGAGGCAAGTTTCAGCAGTAGGAGATCATGGTCAACACGATCAAAAAGCCTTAGTGAAATCGAAGTAAACGGTGTAAATTGCAAAACCGCTGTCTCTAGATTGTAGCACATGATCAAAGAAAGAGAGCTGGCAAGTGTCACAAGACCTTTTTTCGAGAAAACCATGCTGAGCCGCATTAAGTAGGTTATTTTCTCTTAGGTGACACATAATCTTTTCTTTGATCAAGGACTCGAAGATCTTCGAGACTGCTGGTAGTGTATTTATTGGTCTAAAGTCGTCAAATGACGTAGGTCGGCCGTGTTTGGAATAGGCAGTATGTGCGATTCCTTCCATAAAGTAGGGAAAGTTTCACTTTCAAGAGCAAGATTAAATATCTTATACAGAAGGGACGGAAATATATCGTTTGCATCCGCCTTTAGAACGCTGACCGGGACGCCATCTGGTCCTGGACTGTAAGATTGACGAAAACGCCGAATGGCTACGGTCACGTCCCAGAGGGTAAAAGTTATGGTTTCGAGGACGTTACCGGTCCGAAACCCGGATGTTAGGAAAGGGCGCGACGGTATGTTCACTAAACGTTCTAGACAAGAAAGCATTGAAGCTATCAGCAGTCAACTTAGCGTCAGCTATTGGGTTTCCTAAAGCATCTCGAAGTACGGGGTGCTGCGTTTTTCTCTGCGTTTTTAGTGTGCGCGAAAAAGCTTCGCAACATTTAACGAAGGGTTTTCGGCAAAGGTAACCTCATCGGCTTGTCGTTTTTCGTCAGACAGCCTCTTAGCCTCTTCAAAGATTTTCTGGATCACGGGCAGGACGGAGGTGTCGTTTTGTAGATGAAAACGACGGAGAGTCTACGCAGTCTACGGCGGAATGATAAAGGGAGGTAGACTTCATCCTTGACATTAATTATTTTCTTACGGGGAACAAAACGAGAAATGAGTGGACCTAGAACTTTGTAAAAAGTATCAGTACAAACATTCACATCCGAACATACAAAGAAGTTAGTCCAGTCGTGGGAATTTAGGTGTGTTAGCAATTCCCTCATATTTGCTGATCTGAAATCACGAAAAAGCTATATTTTTGGAAAACGTTTCAGCAGCCTCTAGTTCTAGTGTAGAAAGAACTATAGTATGATCAGAATTCCCAAGTGGATCTAAAGGTGACACTGACGATGGCTGACAACCTCTACAAAAATAAGATCAAGTATGTTTGATCCTCGGGTGGGAAAATCAACTACCTGGTCCCACATGCCTATATCTATGGCCCTTAAGTAGGTCTTCGAACTTTGCAGGACCGGAAGTTGGAAACCAGTGAACTTCAGGAAGATTGAAGTCACCTGCAATCAAGCAGTACTTCAGATTTAAGTCAGCTGCAGCATGAAATGCCAGCGAGAGACAAAGATCGTAATCCTCGCTGGCATTGGGTGGGCGATAGACACTACCAACGAGTAAAAGAGTAGTTATCTTTAGGACTACTCGGAGCCAACAGCTCTCCTCTACCGCGGTAAATTGGCAAAAAGTCCAATGGAAAAATGTAAGTGGTTGCCTAACATAGATACAGCTTCCTCCGCCACGGCCCTCGTGTCGATCCTTCCGAATGTAAGCGTAGCCTAGAATAGAGAGTTCGGAGTCGGATACACAGGGTGTTGCCCATGTCTCTGTAACTATTACAATGTCCGGGCGGTGGATGAAAACCAGAGTCTGGAGCAAAGGCATCTTATTAAGCAGAGATCTGGCATTGAGGACGATTAGTTTAAGCGGGCACGTTTTTGGTTTCTGAGACGGGACAGTTAGGCTGTCAGGGTGACTGCCTTCGGCCAGAGAAATGCTCTTTTCACTTGAACTATCTGTCCATCCCTTATTTTGAGATTCGCCTCGCCATTGGTCTTTCGTGTTTTCAGTTCTATTATTAGCTGTCGCATTTTCATTCGCTCTTTCAACCCATATTCCGGTTGAAAAAACACTTCAGAATGCGGACCCCGCAAAGTTGATTTTCTCTGTAGCAGGAGCTGTGCCTGCGCTTCGTTTTCCAAGATGATTTTAAGAGGTCTTGGTCGAAGATTTGAATCGGATGTAGACAGAGCCTTCCCTATTCTATATGCCTTGAGAATATGAATGGACTCGCCGTCCGTCAGCAGCGTTTTTGCATACAATTGAAGGAGTTCCAAGTCATGTTTAACTCGCTCCTTTGGAATAATTGAAACTGACTCCGGGACACCTTTAATGACTACATTCTGTTTTCGACTCAATCGAGGGCCCGTTTGTAACTCAGATCTTTCAGCTGAGTGAGTACTGGTAACCAGCTCACTTTGCCTGATAGGTCCAGATGAGCCGGATGTTGGCAGGCTAGAGCCAAGTCTCTGCACGACTTGTTCTTCTTAGACCTTTTCTTCTTTGGCTTTACAAACTCGCCAACGTCATCAACATCGCATGTTGGTGCAACGTCTACCAGTGATGTAGCGATGGGCGGTAAAGCCAGATTAGTGCTGATGCTACCCAAACTAAGTACTGGTAGAGTGGCGCAAGGACTAGATGGGGCTCCCTTCGGAAGTAGCGAAATTTCCTCTGGTTTACCGGGTCCAGCAGTCGCGATATGTTTAATGGGACTTTTATGTAAGCTTGAGGAAGCTATAAATGAATACGAAGTTTGCTTTGTTGTAGGTTTATTACGAACAGGAGATTTTTTAGCAGTTGGGCAAGATATAGAGTTTTTTAAGTTATCTATCTCTTGTCTTAGATTTCTTATTTCCTGCTCCATCCCTGCGAATTTCTGCTGGAGGCTGAAACACCCCATACATGTTTCGTCTTCGTAAGCAACATTAGTTAAGCTTACTGAACTTTTACCCCGTTTAGCGGGAGGTGAACAAACAGCAGAATAACGATAGTTAAAATTGTTTTCTGCTTGTCCATTAACTTGCTTAACAAGATTCCCTGCCAAAATGGCCGAGTGGGTAGAGGCGCCGAGAGACGGTCCCAAGCAGCTTGGTCGTGGACCAATTTTTTGTGACAATAAACTTATGGAACTTGAGTTTTGCATGTTATAATTGCCACAAAGTTAACAGAGAGTCAGCTGAGTTTTCAACAATAAGAATTTGAAAATATAAGGACTCAGCCTTTGGTTTGAGTCCCTTCCGCGATTGAGAGCTGATGCAGAGATCACACAGCCGGCGTGAGTTTCAGAAAGCAGCAAAGATCGAGGGTCCAAGTTGCAATTTACAAACTCAGAGGAATATAAAGACAATTCTTTAATAGATTTTCCAACACCGTGTCTTCTACACTGAGGTAGAGACTAAAAACTCGTAGGCTCGAGGTACTTGAAATTCGAAACCAATTTCAAACAACGCGCCTTAGAATAGTTTGAGTATCTAGCTTACATTTGAATGCTTAAACAGTATCTGAGAGGACTAGTGCATCAGAAAGTCCGTTCATGCTCCAATGACAATCTGCGAGAAAGCGTTCGATCAAACGTCCATATGGACAAACTTCGTCTTCAATTTAAATGGATGACCTTGCAGATGGTCCGTACCAGCCATTTCGAAGACTTCAAAAGGTCTAGGGCGCCATCACAACCTCTGACAATCCGGTAGGTTTGAATGAGATTAATGCGCAGCTGCCTGTTAGTAAGAGGAAACAATTCAAGTTCGTTCGATCTTATTTAATAAAACAAATGACCAAGATTCTTGACCATATTTGTTGCCGTCGCCTGTACTCCTTCCATTTGGTGATGATCCATATTTAACCACGTACGCCAAACTTGAACAGCATCTTACAAGTGTGATCGAACGAACGCTCCGTAAGTGCTTCCAAATATATCCTTATCAAGCTGGAAAAATTCTCATCTCATCGAAAATAGCACATGCGTCAGGGCGTTTCACTGCCTTTACGCACTGTGAAGATGGTATGAGCAAGGAGGTTATAAGAACACCAAGGTCCTTTTGTTCCTGAATATTTGAAAGTGGCTGCCCAATGAAAAGGTATTGAAAGGAATCATCCCCCTTGCTGATCTTTCTGGTACGGAGTCCGAAGACCACACACTTTCCAACGTTTTACTATAAGAGCCAGTGAGCACACCAGCTGTTAAGTCAGTTAAGACTCTCTTGAAGTGTCTGTCTGTCGGCGTCACATTTTGAGGCATTCAGAGTTTTACATCGTCAGCCAACATGACAGCGCTGCAACCAAGGTTGTCAACACAGTCTTTAATGTAGACTAGGAAAAGTGACGGCCCTAGGACGGAGTCTTGGGGGACACCACATAGAACAGGGGTAGTGGTTGAATTGGTGGCGTTGATGTACACGGCTTGCGATCTCCCTGTGAGAAAATCTGTGATCCGTCAGCAGATTTTCTCTTAGTCCAATTTCAGATCATTTATAGATTATCCATTTGTGTGGGACGCTGTAAAACGCCTTCTTGATATCAGTGTAAATGACGTCAACTCTACCATCTTCGTCCAGTACACGAGTCCACTGCTCGGTTGAGAACAATAAGCTGGAAAGACAGGAGTGGTTTTGTCTGAAGCCGTGTTGGAGCCCTCAGAACATGTGGTTCTCCTCCGGGAACCTGATCACCCACTTTCATTATTAACGTTTCCATAATTTTACAGCAAATTGAAATGCAGTCGTACTCTGGATCTCCCTGAGCACACAGTTCCAATTCGCGGACATCATGATGTTCTTCATCTTTTTTAAAATCTGCTTTCCATATTTTTCGCTGGCTTTCCTTTCTCTTCTGACTTTGAGACTAGTGTGGTAACTATTACCGAGCGGAGCACTGGAATACACCTCATCGATTAGGAGAAATCTATCGTAAAAACTAGGTCCAAGCAATTGTACCTCTGTTTTTATCTAAATCTGATTGGTGTTCTAAAATTCCGTCACAGAGTTAGGTCAAGTGTGAGTTCCATTAGCTTACGACTAAGGGAAGTTGGCGATCCATCGACTGTCAGACTTTCACAGTCTATTGTAGGTGTGCTGAAATCACCAGCACTGAGGACCTTTTGGTGATTAGTTAATTCCTTCATCAAGCGGAGGAGAGACTCGTCAGCGGAATTCTGCTGGTTTGGTGGTCTGTATACTGTCAGAAATTCTAGGTTTTGCGAACTACTCTTCTTTATCTTTATCCAGACGGATTTGTACTCCAAGGTAAGGGTGTGCGCTCGTTCGACCGCCGACATCCCTGTCCTGGCATACATGACCAACAACCACCTTGTCTATTTTGAAAATGTTGGTATCCATTTATCGAAATTTCGATGTCCGCAATTTCGGTTTTAAGCCAGGTTTCCGTGGAAGCAACAAAATCAGGGTTTCGCTCTGAAATTAATGCCTTCAGTTCGCCGATTTTGGAAAAAAGAATTTGAGCAATGGTATCCAAAATTTCAATCTGGCCTGGGTAACTCCATTTTGCAGGCGTCTGTTCATCGCGTGAGATTTAATGCAAAAGCCGGCTTGCACTGATCAAAACGCATTCGTGTCCATAACGCCTAAGCTGTTAAGGTTATAGGATTTCTCCAGATAGAGGATATCTGGACATGTATGCAGAAGGAAAAGTTCATCCTTGTCACCAAATCTGTACCAGATTCTTAGATGCGATGCAAAGGATACGAAGGTGTTGTTTATTCTTATAGATGCAAGAGTTGTTAAGGGCCATCGGGAAAATTTTTGACTACTAGCGGTTGTAAAGATCATGGAACCGAAGTTATTACATGGCAACTGATCGAAAAAGTGGGGTAAAGCGAATAAAAAAGCTAAGTAAGACTGCATTGCGGCTGTACGTCTGAATAGATATCTTTACTTGGTGTTTTTAATTGAAGCATTTGAAGCAAAATAAAGACCCTTATTTCACAACTGTACAAATTTTAGAGTAGGATTGTCATTAACTGTACAGCTCAAACCGATAAATACCAGACGGTTTACTCGCAAGAGTTTTAAGTTTTTTGGCAAACAACGAGCATGCTTACGAATACCTAGTCGGTCTGGGCCAGTGCATAAAAAACGGTACACCAGGAGTGAGCAAATGATCATTGTCGGTAGCATTGCAACGCTGAACAGCGACGAACCATACATATACTACGGAAACTGAAAATAATCTGTAGGTTCCATGTACTCTGAGAATTAATCGATAGGAACTGTCATAAAGAAAATGAGAACGAACATGTTCATGGGGCATACAAGTTCGTCTTTCGCACCTCGGTGTATAAAATCAAATTCCAATCTGGAATATTTTACTTCGACGATGAACCGTAATTTTTGTCAATACATTTACTAATAAAACAATGAGGCTAGATCCGCCCTATGTAATAAGAAGTGCATCTTCTTCATATAAAGCAAATGCTGCGTAGAGGAAATCAACTTGCCTTACCTTGTACGGATGCTTACCATATTTTGCCGTTTCCTATGTTTGTGCTAAGTGAAAAAGCGGTGACCTTCTAAATTATTCGCACATGCTCTTTAACTTTGATCTAAGCAAAACCATATACCATTGGAGTCAATTTCATCCCAAATTAATTTCACTATTTATCTCACGGAGTGTGCAACATGATAGAAGGCACAGTCTCCCCCCTGTTTCGTATTACCTAGAATGGTTAACGTTCTCATATGCCTTTCGGGTACAGAGGAGCATATTCGATTCTTCATGTGTCAGTGTATTTAAACAGCAACTTCGTATGCTTTTTTATCCCGTTTTACCATATTGCTTGTCCCTCCTCACTTTCGTAACAATGAAACCACTATATAACACGCTTTTTGAGTCGTTGTCAGTACCTCTGAGTATGCATAGCTTGAACCCTCCAATGCTTAACTCGGTTACAATACCTCGCATGCCTTTCAAGGGCGTGTCCTACTCTTGTGCCATTTTTGATCTGAATGCAAAATTGTAATACTGAAATTCATACCCCCTGAAACCATTGGCTTTGTCTGCCGATTCTTTAAAACGTCCGATCGTTTGTTGCCTCTTGCGCGGCCGGGACAAATATCAGCTGTATGCGCAAAAATGGCGAATTCTCCTACACTCAAGCCGCCTTCTTCTTTGTCGTCAAATTTAGCTTATATGTACCGAGGTGTATATGCAGCAGATAACTCTCAGCCGCTTCCTACATGCTGGAGCCCCAAAGACAAATCTCGATGTCTTAAACTTTCACAGTCAGGTCTTACTGTGACGTACAGCTCAGATGCCAGCGAAAGTCGCCACAGTATTTCTGATTGAAAAGGCTTCATGAACTTGTTAATTTAGATGCTGGATCAGATGAACCGGGTGCAGTTAGGTCAGATAACTCCATTCCGCTAAGTTCGGGGATCTACTACTTCGAAACATCTATTCTTCATTGTGATCCTGATTGGTGGGTTTCGCTTCTGCGATTGATGAATATTATAGTGTTGTTTCCGTTGGAATTTCAACAAAGAGGTTCGGACTCAGCAAACTTCCAGGTGCGCTCTTAGATATTTTGAACCAGTTTTATGTGGTCCCTTTGGTTTCTTATTGTATCCGGGACCCGTACAGACTATTCGATTTTTCAACATTCACACGTAAAATAGCCGAAATTCGAGGAACAATTTAGCAATCGCATCTAAAGGTGCAAATTTTGCCACGCGCGCCAGTGAAGCACATGTCTTGTACTCTCTCTATTTTGCCTTTGAACAAAGAAAGCAGTCATGTTCTCTTTTGATTGTAGTCTTAAAATCAAACCATATAATTCACAAACTCGTTGCGGCTACTATTTTTGCTTTTTCTTTAATTTTCGGTTATCTGACCCGTACAAAATCGTGGAAGTTTGCGCTGAATTTTCTCCTGACAGCGCCCGTCTTAAATTTTGCATCCTGCTATCTCCATCCGCTCCCCTTTTTGTTACGAACCCATAGTATTTGAACTTCGCACGTCTTTTTCGACTTAACCATTGCGTTTTTTTGTTTCCTGTGGAAGGTCTCGATTCTAACTCGTTCGGCTACCACAGCGATGGTTCCATTTACAACGGGTCGCAGTCGAACTCAATTAAATTTGGGCCGACGTTTTCTGAAAGTGACACCATCGGATGTGGTGTCGATTTGATAAAAAAGTCCTTGTTCTTTACCAGGAACGGGATATTTCTTGGCAAGGCATTTGAGGGCAAAATACAGGTGAATGTCCTTTCTGTCCTCACCTTCCCTTACCAATGGTTTCTCAGGTTATTTATATTTTTTCTTAGACTATGTAACTGCGTTCTCTCATTTTTACAAGCTTTTGGATGCCACATTCATTTCTACGCCGATGGGGTTTAGTAAATTGCTTCCACCGTCTTAACATTCACCGAGTACGCTACACTGGTTAAAAAATTGACTGTCATTCACCAAAATAGCTCAAAAGCATTGTTTATGATTTAAATGGGTCGTTTCTCCCATAAAAAAACATTGGCTGTCAGCCTTTCTTTCGATCAACTGACTGTTATGCATAGCTGGTTGATTCATAGTTCATGCCTGAAAAATACGCCAATGCCGGGTTTCACCTATGGTTTTTTTTGCTAAGTACGACCTAAATAAATTTAGTGCCGTACTGCCACTGGGTTCAGCTGGTTACGATTTGCCACGGAAGGGTGCCTTGTGCTGGCATAAGGCGAAGGAATAATCATTCCGAGATGTAGCCTGAGCTATTTTGTCGGAAAGTGTAAGTCTATCCAGATAATTCCGGCGTTACGGCACCGTTGGGTGAATCCGATACTTCCCTGAGCTACGCCACAGTTTAGTTCTCAGGATTCTTACAAAATTTAGGTATCCCGTCTTGGTTTATATTCTAAACATCTCTGTGTAACATTTAACCATGAATCGGGTCCTCACTTAAGTTATTATTATTAAAGGAATCTGTGTCTAATCGTGATTCTTCGTGGTAAACCACCTTCTAAAACAGCTCTCCCCGAAGCATATTCATATTTGTATATTTCTATGCACAGGTTTCTACGGGAGTTAAGCTCTACCCAGCGATCGGTCTTCAGGGTCAAGGCTGTCGTACAACAGCAAATTTTGGGGATCAAAATTTTCGGTATGCTTTCCGGCGGCACATACTGGAAGAGCGAGAATCTCACGAAAGTCAGCTTCTCGCTTCGGTCAGCAAGGACTTCATGGGCGCGAAAATGCGAGAGTACGTTCAGTTGTGCACTGACTTCGAGGCTACCCACCCTTTTCTTGTTTTATACAATTTTTTTCTCCTCTCTCGTTTGTAGATATCTGTTCTCCTGCGTGGAACCCCTTGTCACTATTATCCTTTTTACTGTATATGACTCACAAGTTGGACTGAAATTGATAGATTTAGCTCATTTATTAACTACCTTAAACACGGGTTAGGCTGTCAAGGTTAGTCCATTTGTCACTCGGTTTATGCGACCTTACGTGTCACAGAGCCCGAATTATGCACTTTTCCAGCGCAACTATCAGTCTAGCCGTCTGTTCTCCGTATACCTGTGTCGATCGGTATAAGGATAGGTCTGTAGCCAATTTCACTGCTTCCATGCACAAGGAGTCGTTACTACTTCAGGTAAATTAATTTCGAAATTATTTAAAGTTGCACCCACAAAGCCTGTGGCAGGTGTTCTCAACTATTTACTCATGTCCCTCACTTTTTTTACTTTTAAGTACTGTGTTAGTTGATAGTCGTGAAATTTGCAGGTGTTTTGACCACTAGAAACTTAATATAAATAAATCCGGATGGATATTCATTCCATCATTGTTTAAAAGTGCTTGGAAATACCAGAGTTCGCACGAATTAGGAGAAGCATTTAAAATACCTTTTACAGACTTTGACCCCGATTGAAGGCGTTAGTTAATCCCCCTTGTTCTTTAGGAACTAGGGTACGTGCTTTCCTTTGCCTTTCTAAGGGCATATTATAGTAACTGTTCGAAAAGACATCAAACGACAAACGAAAAAGATACCTTGCGTTTTTATTCGTAAATTTTATGATAAATCCTGTTCCGCTAGACTAACAGGCCAGCAGCACTTATAAAAAAAACCATAACAGCACTTTTTCACAACCGTCAGCAATAGGATTTGATTTTTTTTTCAGCGTTACAATGCAAGAGCCAACACTTTTTAATATTTCTTACTTGACAATTAACTTAGAAATATTGTAAGCCCAAATAAAAGGCTTTACACCTGTACGAAAATACTTAAAAAATACGAACCCCCATCTTCCCGCATGTGGTTAACTTCGTCTTCAAAAAGAATATTAGTTGAACACCATTACCGGTACATGAACCCAGGACTATTTCCGGCTTAATCGGCGTAACCGGCTTACCCTACTTCAGCCTAATATCAATCTATAAGCTATGAATACCCCCATCAAACGTTTTTGGAGTTTTTCAATGACGATTTACAATAACCTACCTATTGGCTATCCCGCGCGTCCAATTTAAGCAGATACCAGAACGGCCGTGATTGAATAGTTTTTTGCGAATTGAATAGTCTCTCGGGTCTGACAAATTAAAAGCCACAGAATAGGAGTGACAATTCCACGAGGACACGGAGATCGGAGATCTGGCATGCCTAGTGTCTAACAAAATACCGCGATGTCTGCTGATGGCATTGGGACGTAGTGATCGTTATCCGCCATTATGTAAGTTTGCATGCCACCGTTGCCTTTCAGTCAGCTTCATAATCTAAAAAAATAGATAAGATAAGAGATCAGCTGGTTTTGGGTGCCAGTCTGCTCAAAATTCCTAAGGAAACTAATGACAGATGTTCGAACGCAGTATTATGATGCGTGCTCTGTCGTCCACGGAGAACGATATTCTCCACAAATCGTATCCAATGATATGCACAGATACTAATGGAGCCATACTAGTCGATTTAAAGCAGCCCCGTGATAGCGGGTTTTGGCCTATGCAAACGATTCTCGATCCTGACGATCTTTATAGTTGCAATGTGGGTGTCTGATTAAAGTCAATATAACCGGCTCAGGCTTTCAAAAAATCAAAATTATGGGACCAATTTCCTAGATTATCTGCTCCCCGTAACAGCTTATGTGACTGTTCTGCAGTCCTGGTGCGATGATCATCCTCTCGGATCGGACGAACCGTTCATTGTTGACATGAAAACCAGTCATGTGAGGTTTTGTAGCTGGGTTAATTATAACAGGTCGATGTGTCTTGCCGAACTATTAAAGATCACACATCAAACCATTCTCTCGTACGCACAACCCTCCTCAATGACTAAAACTCCTCGTGTAAAACCTTGTATATAGTCAAATTCTGACTGCCCACCACCGACGATACTCCGAGGACTGAACTCTGCAATGCATTCACCCAAGGGTGCAGTAGCGGTGAATGTATTGGAATAACTTTACAGTTCTCTAACAAAAAAGCTCAAGCTACGTCCCAGAACGATTATTCCTTCGCCTGCTTTGGAAAATAACGTCAAATTCGACCAGAAATGACCGCAAAACCTGGCGACTGACAAGTTAGCGGTAGACTATCTGCTTTGAACAATTGCTCAGGATGTGATTGGCGGCTTTATCGCTGTGAACTCGGCTAGCGTTGGCATGAGCACCTCTCCCCTTAATTGCTTCTTTGCAGTAGAGTTTTATCTCTCGGCATCACCCCAATCCGGCTTCATGTGACACTTTTTCTGAGGAAAAAAATCCTCGATGAGACTACGCAGCAAACAGACGAGAACGACATTTTGGTCGAGTTCCTAAATTCTAGTGTCGATATTGGTGGCCTGGTCCACTGAGGCTCTTGGACAAAGCTGCGAATGTAAGATCGTTCCTGATGAACGGGGCCCCCGCCATTCTTGTAATTATTTTCAAGAACGCGAACAAATTGAAGTATGAGAACCATGGTAGATCTCGTAAGTCCTATCCACCCTGATGCATACGCCGTGGGACGATTTCAGAATGCGTGAGTGGACTTCGAGATGGATTCAAGTCGAGCCTCAAACTGGATGCGGGCGCACTGACCAAATATTTACATTTCGGTGCACTTTTTAGTTCCATCATGCCTCCCAACAACAGGCAGCTGTTCACTTTGTTGACTTAACCCCAGCTTTCGAATCTGTCAATTGTGATTTTCTGTGACAGGATGTAGCCAGACGGTTTACCAGCAAAAATCGTCACAATGACCAAGACCACTGTAGTGCACCTCTGGTGCACAGGAATCTCTATCCGAGGTCCATTATTTGGTCTGACGTTCGGCAAAGTTGCACTCTGTCATCCAGCCGGTTCAACTATACGACACCGGCCAATTAGCAGCGCCTACGCCTTGCCAACTTCAAGCTATTATGACATACGCAGTGTGACCTCAAGTGAATGAGCTCACCAAATAAGTCGGTTCATCCATGTATGTTAGGCTGCTACCGTGTTTTCGAGATTGTTTGCCGTCAGTTTAGGACGAAGTTGCTTCCCAATGTGCTAAGTAAGGACGATATCGTTGCCCGAATCGATACTTATCACAAGATTTTCGCACTTCTTAGAACGTGTCCTTGAACTCGCCGCAGTATTCTCATGAGGCAGCCTGAACTCGCTGCGGTACCATCGCAGGGATGTCCTAGATCATAAAATAAAGACAGCTGAGGTTGATTGGACACGGTCGTTGTCCTCTACGGTTGCCCTTGATTGAACGACATTGCCTGGCTGAAGACGCTGAAGGGGTCAGTTCAACATCTAGCTCAAAACAGTCAGCCAAAACATGGAAATGGTTATTGTACCCTTGCCATTCAATCTCCCTTGTTAGAGAAGAAAAGGGAGTCGAACCCACCAGATCTGCTCTCATAGGTCGTCATGCGTGGAATGGTGCAGTCCACGACACTTCCGACTGGCGAGCTCTGGTATGAGCAGGGCCATACCCAGTACAAGTAATTAAGTACAGGGAGCGTCTCTCAGACTTGTCAGTGATTCACAAAGTAGGAATTCCTTCAGAAGTAATCCTAACAAGGTTGTCAGTCGGAAGCCCAAACATTTATTTTGCTATTTTCCTTGATTGCCTTGGCTGCTGCGGAAGTTTGACCCCACTCGTGTGATGTCTGTTAGCTCTCCTGTTATGAAGTCTAAGGTTACTTTCTTCGGAAATTATTTAACGACCGTAAACTAAGGCACTTTTTAAACACCTACAGGTTAGCCCGATTACATAATGTCAAGCACTAATGACAGTGGTTTGTAAGCTACTCAACGATTTGACTTGATCCCCAGTTGGTGGTAAGGATGCCTTGTATAGCCGCCTAAATAGGAAACAGGAATAGGAACCACCCACACTACAAATTCCGGGTAAATTATGTTTAAGATTAAGGTGAGGGTTTGAGGTTAAGATCAGAGTTGGGGTTAAGGTCATTATTAGGCTAAGGATGAAGGTTTTTATCGTGTTAACTATAGTGCTGAGGTTTACGATAGGGTTATGATTAAGATTAGGGTTACAGTTTAGTTTTATGGTAGGATTAGTGTTAACGTTAAGACGCGGGTATATTTACCCTTCCTTAAAGTTACCGTAAGATCACATATTTTGAGAAGTTGGGGCGATTCCTATTCCCTTGTCCTGTTTCGCGGCAATACAAGACATCCCTAACCAGTCGGATGGCCAAACATCGTTTGCAAGAAAAAGCTGACCCAAGTCTAGCCCTTAGAAGGCTGGGTAGTAGGCTTACGTCCGTAAGCTTGGAGACGAGCAGTTCCCGGCGGGTGTAGGGATCGGCAAAGACATTAGTCGTGCTTCAAACTACCACGATACACTTACAGTCACGGCTCCACAGGTAACCAACTGACTCTCCCTCTGTGTGACCTTTATGGCACCTGCTCTCGACTCGGTCTTTTCACCCGAACACCCGGCCTCGCCCTAAACCAATTCACGCGCGAGCCCCCTTTGCGCCGGTTTCCAGTCTGCGGTGGTGGCGGCGGCGGCCGTGATGGCCCGCGACGGGTCAATTACCCGTCTCAATTGATGACAGACAGACCATTGTGGTGCTTGCAGTGTTGGTGACCTTAGCTTAACTCGCCATCATGCACGAACGAACAACGGACAGAACCCTCCACGACCTGCCGACAACTACAAGGGAATTAGAGAGATAGATTTATTGGGACAGAAACTTTGCTCTGCGGCACAAAGACTTCTTGCAGTCAATTCGTTGTCACAAGGCCTTCCGAACGCGATGCTTGCCATCTAATTGATGAAAATTGTCAATTTTCAGTCTAAATGTCTCCTATAAACAATCTATGTGAGGTTGAAAGAGGCTTAAGAGAAATGAGTTAGGCCATTGGAGCAGCAGTCAGCTATGAGATGGTAGGTGGGCGTACTTGACGTCGATTCGACTCGTATAACTACCATCGTCTTCATGCGCAAACTTGCACCCGATCGAGAAAAATTGTCGGCAAAACTATTAAGACTGACATAGAACTATATCTGATTTAGTTACCGTCATCCACTGTGCCTTCTTTTGAGGGCAGTAAAACATGAGCTTTTTAGCCTCATGAACTATGAGTCCTCGGCTGTCGGTTGCTATCAGGGCAAAGAGGGCGTAAAAACTCCCGCTACCGTGATACTCACGTATCTGGCCACATTGTGGGTTTCAGGCTAACTCCACACACCCACATGTGGTGTGTTTAAAGGGAGACGCACCCATTTTACCGAGTAATACTGGTGTCGCACGTGACCTCATCGTCGAAGATGGCACCGGGCGGTGGAACAGAAAGAAGACAACAGTCTGTTGTGTTCTTTCCTTAGCATTGCCTAAGTCTGTCACCTTAAAAAATCGTACGCACAAGCCAAGGCCTAGGCCATTGGTCGCCCGTATGTCAGTGGCAAGGTCGCATTTCGTGGGACGAAAAAAGAGCGAGAGAGCGCGATGCAGTAACCAATCGGATTTTTTTAGTCGACGCACTACCAACTGTAGTAGTAATTTCCGTTTTCTGCAGCCTTTATATTTAACTTGCTTTCGTATACGGAAAAATGACATCCAGAATGAACACCTAAATTACTGTCACTGTGTAAGCGGGTGCACTTCTGACTGTACAAGTCGGGGGATGGAAGGGCGTTTGTACCGCCATTTCTTAACGTGCATTGAAGCAGATACTGTTTCTTATGTACTGAGCATGGCGCGTTCTCTTAGATAATTTATGCCACCTTGCATCCTAGACTGTAGCCTATGGTGCTATCGTTTATGCACAATTCGAGCTTCATTCGTTTATTCCAGGGCGGGATTGATAACAAGAGCAAATGACCTTGCGGTCACTTGCATGCAAAGGGTCCGGCTGCTGAAGCATAAGCTGCCCTAGTGAACCTAGTGAAGTTGACCCTGGGGCAAACCATCTCCGCGTCTCACCGTCCTGCGCCCCCCACTCCGTGGAGCACACGGTGGACGGCCTTGTTGGCTGCACAGTTGAGATTTTTTCGACCGGGTCTTGACCGGTTCGCTAGCGTGCTGTCATAAACTTAAGTGTTTCCAGAAACGACATTTTGGGGCCTCGAACGCCAGATACGGAGGCTGGCGTACTGTATGATGTGAAATGCCAGTTACATGCCAACGACAGTGCGACCGTCGATTCTGACGAGATCCACCGTGTGTTCCACAGTAGGGTAGTGCAGGGACGATGACTTGCGCGTGTATCAGATGTTTAAGTGACAGTAGACCTGTGTTGCAGCTACCGCACTCTCCTCAACCGCCCGTACCCGTTGTCAAGACAAAGTCAAGAAAACCGGATGCGGGATCGGACGCAGGTGGAACTGCTATAAAGGCCACAGATGGCTGATGCGGCGTTAGTCTGCACCTACACGTGCCATCACGACCTCACCTCCGTTTTCGGCATATGTAATGAGAGCGCAACCAAAATAACGCCCACCCTGCCGTGATCTGGTTCCGGGTTGATCCGGCGCCTCTACCATGCGACTCGTTTAGGGAGCAGGGTTACTAAAACAGCAATAAGCACACACCGAACCGTTTAGCCTCCTCGGCTCTAATCTGCTTCGATTGGATAGATGAGGCTAGCTAACCGACCATTTCGAAAGGAACGATCGAAAGAAAACAGGAAAAACAGCGACACACCGACAATGACGGAGGGGATACTCAGATGGTTGCTTTCTCTGGCTTATACCTTCATCCAGCGTCTGCCATCGGAAGTGCTAGCACAAAGAGTCACATCACGCATTTGGTCCGCACGTGACTCCTAACCGATGGGTTAGTAGCATCATCTGACCTAGGTTCATCAGTGTCTCTGCTGTCGCTCTGTCCGAATAAAAGCGGCTCGGAATAGTGGTTCACTCATTCTCTTCGTGTCGTCGTGACTTGTTGACTGCCGTTAGCATCTTCGTTTACACACACACGAAATGCCTGCTAGCGGGCACAAGAGTGGCATCGATTTCTGCCCTACGCTAACCTCGAACACTCACCTTTTTTCCACTTTCGAGATACAGTTGTCCTCAAAAATAATTATGAAAAAGTAATTTTTTTCTTAATCCCTCATGAGATAAATAAGTCCTTTTATGCTGATATTGGAAAAGGGCGATGAATTCTTGCGAAACCCCCCCCCCAACGAAGGCTAACACTAACGAACGCGGTAGACATGATTAGGGTTGTGGTTAGGTAGGCGTCTGGGTAGGTTTATAATACGGTCTAATTGAGCGCTTAAAACCAGCTCACTTGAACGATGGTAACGGACATCGACATTTCGTGCATTGCAGACGTGATACTGCTCTTTTCCGCACTTTAAATTGCCGCACCCCTTTTCCCACCTTGCCCACCTATCTATTATGTCCGTTAGGAGGTCTTACGAGTATTCGTTGCCGGTTAGAGGGTCACACAAGCATTCTTTGCCTGTAAAAATATTCGTGGTAGTAATTTTTTACGAATTTAATCCTCACTAATGGTTAGTAACATCTTCATTGGAAAAATAATGTTATATGAATTTACGCAGTTAAGCGAGTTTGTCTATTTGGTTGTATAGTTACAGTTTGCGCCATGGGAGTCTACCTAGAACCCTGGAAAGCAGTCGCACAACGTGCAAGATTGATGTAGGGAGGAGATTGCAGGCAAGGAAGAGGGAAACTGGAACGAACATTTCTGGTCTATTAGCCACCGTTATCCAACGATACCCGATTCCCGGATAATCTAGGATTCAAACCTAAACTGTTTGGTAGTTGTGCATTTTTAAGTTTGAAGCTTTCTCATTGAGATCCGAAACATTCATGAGCGGGGAAAGGGCATTTACCGACCGGTCGTTATTCCTTCTTAATGTTTACTATTTGCTATGCGACTGCCTGCGAGAGCTGTAGACTGGACACAAGACGTACCCTGACTAGTATGTCCCTTAATCTGATCGGTGTATGCCCTTTCCATGAAAGTGAATACTTTTGCTCGGGACCGACAGGACAGTGGACCTGTTGCTCAATGGTAGAGCTTCAGACATAAACACGCTCAGTGGTCAAACAATCCATGTTTGAACCCCCCCCCCACGTTGTCCAAATCTGGCATGACCGGCTGACAACGGCTACTAGGCCATACACGGCCATCCTTGTCTCCTTTGTCTGTGTCGTTACTAAAGTTCACAAGCAACGTTCCCTCCATTTTGGTGCATGTGCAGGCGCACAGACCTAGGGGGAGGGGCGCTGTGGCAAAGCTTCAGCTATTGTTTCCATTCCGTCGATTGAGGACTTGTTTCGTCATCTAAACTCATGTGTACCTTGCGCATCATAACGGATTAAATGTCTTCTCCATTCCTTCCACACCCATCTCCTCTTCAGACTAGTTGCCGGCTACTTGGTACACCACGGATACATCTCCTCAGCCCGCGCCTTCTCACGTTGGGCCACCCTGGCTGGTGATACAACGTCTGCTGCTCTCGGCTCTGATGACTCCACCACCATCGCCACCGTAAAAGTTTCCAACCGGAACGGTTACGCTGACGGCCTCACGATGGTGACGGCGTCTGAACGGGAGACTGAAAATGGCGACGGCGGTGCGGTAGGCAGCTGCGAACAACTACCTGGACTGACCAGCATGCTTCATCGACGCCGGTTGCGGACCCTTTGCCGGCGCTGCCAGTACGGTCGAGCGGCCGCTGCGCTGACAAAGTTATATCCCCAGGTTGTCGAGCGCTACCCGGAATTGTTGGTCCAATTGCGCTGTCGTCAGCTGGTGGAAATGGTGCGCCTCTCCCCGACTCATACATTGTTCACCATTGTCTTTGGCTGGAAAGCCTGGGTAAATTCGCTTGCTTTGCGGACCGGTGCATCAAATTAGGGACTAGGTCAGACGAGGACTCCCCTGAACACTTGATTTTCACGCCTACCGCGTGCATCTGCGGATAACAATTAAGCCGTTCACTAATTTCTCCGTAAGAAAAAACAAAGGTAATATCTGATGATTTTGTCCCGTACCATTGCTGTGTTTTACTGCATCTGCAAGTGGTCATGTGCGACTGAACTACGCCGGTTCGATGGGAGCAGGTCAACATAACCTCCAAGCGTGTATTGCATATTACGCTTCCTATCAACACATTTTTAAATAGTTTTTTAAAAGCAACCGGGGCGAAGTCTGAAATTGTCCCATCTCTACCCATTTATCGATTTTAAAAAGTTCAACAACGTGCCCGACGTCTGTCCGTACCCGGGGAAAAATAACCCCGTATCCACCCGGATCCGGTTAATACAAATTTCTTACCTTCGAATTTCAGAGAGAGAGGGAGAGAGAGTGGCACACGATCCAATTGACTGCGCTGTGACCTTCAATACTAGCCTCGGGTCGCTTAAACGTCCTTTTTTTACTGGATGCAACCGTGTACTGAGAGAAGCAGGGCATGTTCAAACGTTGCCTTCTTTTATCCAGAAAGATGCGGATTTTATTTCCGGGTAAACTATCAGGAGTAAAGGAAGTGCTCATTGGGGCGGGGGATTGCGTTTGCACACAATGCACCAGTCTCTGAAGGTTGATAATCAATATGCCTAGTTAAAACGTCGAGAAATGTGTATATACTCCTCGAGCCAAATGCATTTTTATTGCCTTGTATTAGTCACAATGATTTGTCGATGGGGACGGTAGCCAGTGTCTGCCCGGATTCCACTCCAAAATTACAACACGCTACTGACCTTGAGTCGGCATATGTTTCCATGTACGACATACGCAAAGTATCATCAAGACCCCTTTTTAATGTGGCCTTATGGCACCCACTTCGTAGGATCCGAGCCAAGTGGAGTGGTACGCCCAGGGGCGGCTCCGGCCGCGCCAGCCATCTGCGCCCTCTCCAATCTCCGGTCTTCTTGACTCTGTAATGACACCGGGCTCAGGTGGGGAGGAGGAGAGAGTGCGGTAGATGCAGCGCAAGTCTACTATCACTTTAAACTAACTCACGCGCAAGTCACCGTCCCTGCACTACCCTTCCGTGGAGCATACGGTGGACATCGTCGAAATCGACGGTCGAACTATCGAACTATCGGGTCACATACTCTGCTTATCATAATCTGGCTAGAACTTAGGTGGCCAGTCAACCACGTTTCGCTTCCGCGTTTTTACTTTCTCCAACATGGACCTGCTGCTAATCTGTGACCCAACAGCCACTGCAATTGAACTTCCGGATAAATTTTCTGCTGCTAGTGCCGGTGAAATACTTGCAAATTTTTCAGGATGATGGGACGTGTAACTGGCTGTTTTGTTAAGAACCCCTGCCACGCCCTGTCATGGTGAAATTTTAGTGGTGTCAGCGACAAGCAGTTGCCTTGGCAGATTCGTGCACCACCACCGGGTTGCCTAACCGGCAATGTCTTGCTCCCTGAAATACGCTGTGATAGGTGCGTTCGTCCGATCATTCCTTGTCCGTCGTAGAGTTTACGCGACATCCGTCTAAGTCACTTCGTTGGCATCCTTGGTTTACGACCCCAGCCTCTAAACTGATTTGACAACATGATCGAGTCGATCAGTTATTGCCTACTTGCAATCAGTGGCCAGTGTCATGCAATGTTAACCGAAATTCTGAAATACGCTTTCCTAATTGGAGTTTTAATATTGGGCAGTGTGAAGCCCACTCACAAGATATTTATGACACGGTATCCTTTTGACTTTTGAATGTACTCCTTTGCGACTGTCTGCAGTAACCGCACTCGGTAAAAATGACTACTGGAGTAGTATAATTTTTTAATATCAATTTTCGCTGCACTTGTAAATGCAACTGTATGTTATGTTATATGTGGTATGTTACGTATGTTAAATGTGATGTATGTTATTTAAGACATGCATAAAACATCCTTTCTGGTCCGCATTTGGTAGCCAATTACACCTTCCTCAAGTTTTCCTACCAGAATAAAGGGTATATTTCGATTTTAAAAACAGTTTTTTAATCCCAAATTAATTTTGAACCTGATCTGTCTTCGAATTTGCTTTCAGGGTCTACAGTCTACAAGGTGTATACTTTCAGCGTAGGAAAAATCATATATTCCTACTATGTGGAATTCGTAACTTTTGTAGTGGGTGTGGACTCTGTTGCAGACATCGTAAGATGCATTACTTAACGGGCAGATGCGGGGCTTTTTACATGGTCATTTCACGGTCTTAAACAATCTCATATTTACAAAGCCTTCGGAAACTGAAAGATACTATTTCTTCTAGCGTAAAATTTAGAGAAGACATGATTTGCTACCAAATAAGTGCAAAAAATTAATTTTTATTATAAAGGCTCGATTTTTGTGCACAGCCAAAGAGAATTGTCTTCAGAAGCCAGCATCCTGGTTTGCCTCGCATACCATTATCTCACCTAAGAAATCCTTCCTTACTCAAACCGCATTTCTGCTAACCTTTCATTAGATCTTTTACTGAGTGTATGTCTCCTTGCTTTTGGCACGCGCTTGACGGAGGCTTTAATTCGCATCAGCCACCATGCGTTTTATCTCTTTTCAACTTGGCCCGGAACATAAGACATATTCTGCGGGTCTTATCGACCCTACTGCCATGGCGTGCTACAATTCGTAATCTAGATCGTTGCCAGGTGGCTGGATAATTTGGTCTTCCTTCGAGCGGAGAGTCAGGCCACAGTGAGGTAGCCTCTGTGGAAACTGCCCTTGATGGACAAAAAAAATGCAAAACCCTCTCCTTTTAGGTGTGTCGTTTTCGGAAAGGTAGAGGGCGCCACCTTGGTGGCACACGCGTGGACCTAATTTCAGGCCACACCGATTTCCTGTCGTTTTGGATATTGTGGGTGTGGCAAAGAACAGGACTTAATCCAAAACCGACATACAGCATACTACAAGCTAAATTGCCGATGTAGACGCACATTCAGGCATTTGTCAATTTTTTCTCTACGTACTGACCGCTTTGGTTTTTGTTGTGCACATAGTTTTATCTAACTGAGATAATGAAGCTGACTAAAAAGACCCATACACCCAAGCCGATTTCTAAACAGCAGTTTGTTGGCTTCTGGTTAGGGGACCTTGCTCTACTTTCTGGGGAAAATTAGGGATTGTGTGTTAAAATGCTGGTCAGGTTTGTTGGGCATCAGAGAGCGAGGGGGTGGTACGCTTACGTGCGGGTTTCGTCGTGCGGGCTACCCGCGCTCGATCCCACCTCTGGTCTTCTCTCTTGACACCGGACATGGAGGGGGGGGGGGGTGAGGGAAGAGAAAAAGTGTGGCAGATCCAGTGCAAGTCTGCTATCACTTAAAACTAAAGCACGCGCAAGTCACCGCGCCTGCTTGCCGCCTGCCGTGAGGTACGCTGTGGACACCGTTGAAACTCGGCGGTTTAACTGTCAACGAATCCTGACTGTTTGGGCACGCAGCTGTAAACCTGTTCGTGATTCAGACTAACCCTAACTGTAGGCGCTCAGTTTGTACATCAACGGCAACGGTAGGTTATGTACAGCACCAAGAAAGCCAAAAACCCGAGGCTCATGTTTCGGCTTTATGCTCGACGATGGAAAAGTGTAAAATCAACGAACATTTCACGTCAGAACCATCATCTTTTTGCACTAATATCGAAGCTACAGGATTCTACCGAAGTCTGCGTGTGAAATCGGCACGGAAATCATCCCAGGGCTTTCAAGCCGCTATCCGCTATGGCTGTAAAATTCTTCGAGCCTTTATGACAGATGCGCACTATCGACTTCGTAAGTTCAAAGCGAAGAAAGAATTACATATTCAATTTTGCAAGGACCTTATAACCTTTTATTATCCGCTTTAATGTCCCACCTGTAAAAGCCCTACCACCACCGGCCCCGTATTACACGAGCCTGGGGTTTTGGGCTTTCTTGGTGCTGTACACAAGCTTCCGTTACCGTTTAGTGTTAGGGTTGGGATGAGGGTTACAGTAAGATTTTAGTTCGGACTAGGGTTAGGGTAAAGGTTTGGATTTGCTTTAGCGTTGATTTATGACTCAAAAATGTTTTCCCGTCTGAAATTTTGCGCAAGACCATCTCTATTATCTCTTATTCCCATATATTACGAGATGAGACAAGCATTCCTTCCTTAAACCCATTATAGGCAAGGATTATTTTAGCTTTTGGAAGTTTTCAATTCTGAGAATTTTGCAGACATTCACCCAATGATTCATGCAGCGCGTCCATCTCTTGTTCGATAACACCACACGCAAGGCACGCTATTGGCCGCCTGTGGATTGCAGTGTGTAACAACTGCCGGAATGCGTCTTTATAGGCACATTCGGGATTTTTTAAGTTGCGTTTCAGAAAGCGAATAGTGTGTTTTCAGGCCACTCCGAGAAACATGTGACTGTGCAGGTTTTTGTTACATAAAGAATGGCATTCCTGAATGTTGTAAATCCGAAAGCTCTTTTCCTTAAAGGTCGAAAGTCGAAAAAGGGTATAATATCTAGCAGACGAATGTAGTCCACACTTTTTATACAGTTATTCGGCGTGATAAAATTCGATTTATGCGGTTGTCATTGAAGAAAACCTGCGGCTTTCCTCATGAACGTAGTTTACCCTGGCATTTGGAAAGATGTCTAATCGAAAGTTAATATTTTGGTTGACCTAGAAGTATTTCCCAGCCATTCTGATGTGCAAATTCATCTAAGCCAACGAATAAACCAAGCATGGTGATCTTATAGCTTTCGTTTTTCTCTGAACGCATTTTCTATTCCTTATTTTAATGTAGATGCATCGCCACTCGGCGCCACAACGACCGGCTGATTCGAAGTCATGCTCATACGAGTCGGTTCTATGTGGCTTCAACTCAGTGAAATCGGGACCCTCAACTCCATCCTGTGTTGGTCAGGTGTGTTCACCTTGTCTGTATAGATTACAACGAGTACCTTTCGGTTACCTGCACTCGTAACCGTTTCTGGCTCATCAGGACTCTTTGCAGAATCACAAGGAAAAAAATTAGGCGAGCTTGCCGTTAGATCGATGGAGTTCCACTTCCAGCTGATAAATTTCTGCAACAAAGTAGTTACACAGAATGATACGCTATATTTTTACTTGTTCAATCACCTTTGCCATTGACTCACTAATATAATTGTCAATGCAGGCTGGTGCGGTCTCGCATCACAAAAAAAAATCGGACGCATCTCCGAGCTTTCTAAAATAGCTGAAATTTGTCTGTGAAGGTTGCCAGTTGAGAGGATTACTCTGTTCATGAATCTGAGAGTCAGAATACACTTGCTCCTGGTTAATCTGACCCAATGGTGGAGTGCCCGTTTGAGTGTAGTTGCTTGGTTCTTATTGGGCGGATGAGTAGCGCATGTGGCACAGTTGGACAGAGGCTTCATGCCATATCGGTCGGCACTAAATATATGCAACCGTGAGGTTGCTTTGTATTTGGATTGCGATGGACGTGGGATACGAGAGTTCAGTCGATGCTGCTCAAGTGCACACCACAATCTGAAATAAGGTCGTAACCGGTTCTGACGGAGTAACTCTTTACTGGATAGTGGGCACGTTATTCGTGTTAAAAATAGGGTAGCAATTGTAGGACTGATACTAACGATGGCATGGTTTCCTATCCGGTTGCTTCATGCCAATGTTGGACGAATGCACTTTACTGCTCTCCCAGTTTTCCTGCGTTGTACACGACCCCGTCTAACTGAATGAGTCAAAAGGTCATGCCTGAGTCAGGTCAGGTGTTGATTACCTCGCAGCAAATTAAGTTTCTGGTACAACTTGACGTAGAACAGAAGCCTCTCTACGGCACAAGCCGAGCCACTTATTTACCGTAGTCTTGTGGTCAATTTCAAACGGGCAAAACTGCGGCCACTGGTGACGTATTGCCACGTAACATGACGTGCACCTTAGTTCAAGGGCCGAGTTGTAACCGCGCTGTTCTCAATCATGCTTTTCTCGCGACCCCGGATTAGTGTTTCTTCTACAGAGGCCCTCTTTTTTCAACTTTTTATCTTGGCTCTTCCTGTTGGTCCACGCCCCTCCTCTTTGTTTACTTCCGCATAGAATCATGTCGCGCCAATGGATGTCGACAGCTACCCGCAAAGTGATGGTGCCAACTTTACCGTTAAGCCTGACCACCCAAGCCCTAAGAGTTCTTCCGTGCCGCTGGATGTGAATGGCGGCGCATCCAACCACGGCCTTCTTCAAAATGGCTGTAAAAACCTTGAACCCAGCAGGTCAGAAGCACATGATTTTGGTGATTTCACGGATAAGGGCTTCGAAGTCGAGGAGGATGAGGAAGGGGATCAGGATGGTGCCTTCCTAGACGGCGGTGGCGGCGGTGTCTTTGACGATGCCGGCGACTTCGATGATGATGGTTTTGGGCAAGCACTCTCCTCTCCACAGGGCAACGCTTCAGCCCCAATGGATGTTGACGCACAGCCCCTGTCACATAAACCTGCCACGCCAACAAAATCTACCAACACCGAGATGCAGTGCCTTCTGCGTCAGTTGCAGTTTGGCCGCTCCCTGATGAATTTAGTGAAGGAAGTGCGCCGGAAAACTGGCGGTCTTTCTGCCGAGACCGAAAGCCTTCTTCGGGTAAGCTTGAACGATCACGTGCTAGGTGTTTTGAATTTTATTTCCGTCGAGTGGTATACCTTGCTGCCGCTTCTGTCTTTTTAACGCCAGTGACTCCTTCCGACTGAGCTGCCCGCGTCATACGGTCATATCATTTGAGACAGGTAGAATTGTGTCAGCATCACCGCGGTCGTATCGTGTACCGAGTTAGCCGCTTCTCCGTCCAACCTGCGTATGAGACTGCGTAGCCGCGACCATTCAGCAACCGAGCAGTGGCTGAGTACTTTCATGAGTTGACAGTTGACGGCGTAGCCTAAAATACTTAGGAAAATCCCTGCACTACAGAACCCCCCGATCCCGCGTCCTCCGTAACTTTCGTTTTGTCATTGATGAGGCGACCGCTTCAGCAAGAGAATATGTTGCAAATCACTTAGTTTAAACCAAACACAACACTGCATAACAGGGTGGCATCATGGGAAATAGCATTAACTACCACAAAGTAGTACTTGAATGATTGTGTACACATCAAGCACAAGCCGCGTCTGCACTCGTACACTTGGTACCTAAAAGTAGGCATGCGCGAGATGGTTTGACCAATAGGAGGCCAGGTAAGGGCACCGCAAGCGTTATTGATAATGCGCACCCATAACAAGCGTCACACATGGGAAGTGGTAGCACGCCTAGGTGCAGAATCACGCCGCGTCAGCCATCTGCGCCCGATACTGCCCCGGTCTTCTTTACTCTGTCTTGGCACCTGAGCCCAGGTGGGTGAGAGAGAAGAGCGTGCAGCAGATAGTGCGCCAGTCTACTATCGCTATAGACAAATTTGCACATAAGCCGTCGTCCCTGCGCCCATCCTGCTCTTTGGTACACGTTGGACCTCGTCGGAATCGACGGGCAAGCTGGCATCACTAAACTAGCCTTCTCTTGCATGGATGTATTCCTTCTTGCCTTGTGTCCGTGCCTTTGGCAAGTTAACTTATTTTAATTAGGACTGAGGTTAGAGCTGTTAGCGGGAATGAAACAGGTGCAGAGTCCACAGACGGGGAAGACTGAACGTTGTCTGAAA
This sequence comes from Schistocephalus solidus, assembly GCA_017591395.1. NCBI lineage: Eukaryota > Metazoa > Platyhelminthes > Cestoda > Diphyllobothriidea > Diphyllobothriidae > Schistocephalus > Schistocephalus solidus. Next base: position 286,004 of record WEDG01005886.1, read on the forward strand.
AATGAAACTACTGCTCTAATAGTAAATATAATCTTGCTGCGTTTGGGCAATGAACAGGCGGTATTTACCGCAAAATTATGATGTTCGATCAACCTCGGTGAATGTTGTTGCTGAGGACAGCGCTCCTACGCTTGTGTGGTAAAGCAACCTAGTGTAAACCAACTTTATTGTAACGCCATATGGCGCAAATCGCCACCAGTTTTCAAATGGCGCAGTCTCACGTTAAATCAACACTTTTTTATCCGGAAAAGACTACACTTTATCGTGCTGAACCTTGCCTGATTTTCGGGATACGCAAAATTGTCTTTTTATCGTCTGAAGGCATTTTTGAAGCGACGCCAGCGCATTTAAGTAGTAGTCGTTAAACGACTTCACTCTCAAGAGGTCCACTTACCTCTCAAATAAATCAGGTAAGCTGTACTGACAGCAGTTCATGCACCCCTTCCCCCACCGGTCATTTGGATTTCGATCACAATATTCGATGATTCGTATCATCTGCTGTATGTTCGTAATATCCATTCTGCATGCGCGAACGTCTGTGTGTGCCCAGTCAGAAGGCTTTTTTAATCTTAAATGCCAAGTGAAAGGTTTTTAAACACACTTCCCCTCCCTTAGCAGCCTTATAGGTAGTTGGAGCATTCACCCCTTAGGGTTTTTTAAAAATATCTTTAGTGACAGTCGACTTGATCCAATAACATGCCTTTACGTTTCATGCTATCAACCCATTTTCCAGTCCCGTAGTTCCCTGTCCAGGTTATAGCTGCGTAACGACGGCGATTTTTGACTTCTCAGCTAATTTGTTACACTTGCACAGACAGTCCTACCACTTTTGGCTTTTATTAATGAGTCACAATCGTGTAGCACCTCATGATCATCACTGACTTTGATTCTGGACTGACAACTAGCGCCATCGCCGTATAACCGTCTGCTGCCAAATGTACTGACTTCACCAACCGAATTTCTTTCGTTTTTCCCCCTCCTGGCACACCACGGTCCACCTAATGGTGGCAACCAGAAATTCCTTTCATTTTTGATAGACCGTTACTCTTGTTCACCATTTCCTTGCCAACTAGCATGCAAGTAAGTGTCATTTTTCCTCCGATGCCGGTGGTATCTCTAGCCTCATTTGTTTTTCCCCAACCAGCAATCCGTCAGTCTCCTGGCCTACTCCTCCCCCTCCTCGCCGGACTGCCCCCTACGCGGCCTTTTGGATCCCTCGCTGCGTGACACCATAGCCGGTCTTATTAACAGTGCAATACTAAGTGAGTGTAATATCTGCTAACTGTCCAGTTCAACAATAACGACGCCAGTATAACATAACCGACACAGACAAGAGAAACTTGAATGGCCATTTCTGGCCTTTTAACCGCCATCAGCCAGCCATACCCAAACCCCAGGTATTGGGTCTGCTGTGTTTGTGCTTATGTTGATACACGCGGTTTGGAGATTTTTTTACTGAAAAATCTCTTTCAGAGTACGAGAGTAACCTTTCTGTTGTGCTGTTCACAGTCTGCTGCATGTGCCTAATCAAAAGCCTACACGAAAACCCATCTTCAAAATCAAGATACCTCGATCTCTCGTTCGCAAAGACGCCAAATTTGTTTAGTGTCGCTGCAAAATCGGTAGAGTGGCCGAATTAACGGAGCTGTTTACTGATTATCATACCGATGACGGTCGTTTCGGCAGTGTTGCTGGTACTGATGGTATTGGTAGTAGTCCGGTGAGATAATTCCAGATACCTCGTCAACCCTTACCCTCACCATCACCGATGGGGAATCGATTCGAATCTGTCCTCATCGCATGGCATATTCACCTCACGCATCGGTCTCGTTGACCACTTGCAAATCCATCGCACTGTGAGCGGCGGATCATTGCCAGCAGTCCCAACAGACACTCACCGCATCCGCCTCCACTGCCCACGCACCTTTACTTACCGCACGGGGTTTATTCGGCCACATGCTCATTAAAGAAAGCGGAATTCAACACAATATCGACACGCCAAGCACATTTCACATATCCCCGTCAACCAGCATAACCACCACTTGTAGCCTAACTACTGCCAACGACTATAACTCCCAACCTACCCTGTCCACCACGGCATCGTGCATCGATCCGATCGGTCACATGCGAATCCATCTCACAAAGCCGGGCGAACCAGTGCCAGGAGAACCAAAATACACTCACCTCCACCCGCCTCAACCATCCACGCACATCGAGTCATCGCATGGACCAGAGTCGCCTCCACGAAAACCTGCCTATGAACATGCCCAACGTCACACACTTAAACCTCGTAATCAGCACCTTTCACATAACTGGGAGGTGTATTCTTCGACTCCTTCTATGTGGCTCTTTAGCTGCATGTGTGATCCGATCCTGAGCTTATCACGGCGCGTTGAACGCCATCCCTGGGAAGGTTACCAACTACTGATTTGAATTAAGACCTCGAAATCAGCTTAGTGTGTGTTTATGTGGAATGGCCGACGGTTGGATTTAAAGTCAGGCTACGATTGCTTCTTCTTAATATAGCCTCTATGACGCTCCCACTCAGTATGATCCGAGTCGGCACACCTATGGACGGATTCTCGCTTCGCTAGCCACCTGCGTCCTCTTTCGTCTCAGGTCTTCTTGACTCGGTTATGTCACAGGGCCCAGGCGGAGGAGGAGGAGTGTGTGGTAGATGCAGTTCAAGTTTAGCACTGCTATAAACTAAATCACGCGCAAGTGACCGTCCATGCGCCAGCTTGCTGTGGGTCCCACTTTGGACATCGTCGGAATCGACAGTCAAACTGTCGGTGGTAGCGGTGGCGGCGGCAGCAGCTTTGGTGATGACATCTCATAACTCAGGACCGAGAGCCAACTCCTTTGACAGCTGGCTACTGTTAGATTGGGCTGAGGAAATCCCGGCTTGCGTGGAAGTGGTGACCAGTACCTATTTGGATATATTTGGAGGAGAGAGAGAGATAGGAAGCATCATCCTTAAGTACTGGGTCCCTGGCGGAACGTGCAGACTGTCCGACCAGGCTAGAACTGCTACTCTTCGAGCGATCTGACACGGCAGGATGGTACCGAGCTGTGGCGTAGAATTGCCCAATATTCCCAACACGTTTCAGAGGATGAAGATATGGGAAAGCTGTATCGGATTGCGCAGACTTAGTCTTTTAATACATCTGCCGGAGCGAGCACAAAGACACCTCAGGTGATCTCATACCACCGATTTCGAACACAATACTTCGTCGGAGGGAGTATTTTCTGGCCGGGTCTCCCCCCCCCGCCCCCCGACTGTCCTATTTGAAGGCTGCGCTCGAATAAACCTGTTGATGTCACCCACTGTCTACCGGAGAGATCGTCTAGACAGTAGTGAAATTAGTGAGGACGCCCTTCTTAACGAAAATCTATAAGTGCTAGCGACTGTCTGAACAGCCTTGGACCTAAGTCGTCTACCGTCTCCACTGCTTATAACGATGCTGTCATTCAGCCAATTATCAAGAAAGTCTACAGACCACTGTGGTGTAGGCCTCTTTGGGATTGCTGCAAAGGCCGTCCTCAGTCATTCCCTCTTTTACCGCGATGCACCACAGGCGAGAACGATTCCGTAGGTTTTCGACGGCGTGGCATTTTTTCATCATGGCTTCTTCATTCGTTAAACCCTCGAGTAACCAGCACCCCAGCCTCGTCTATTTTAGTGATTTTGCCTTCATCTTTGGCTTTACTGTGCTGCATGATGTAAGGCTTTCGAAACTCTCCCACATGATTCAGGTCTGCCATCAAGGAACAAGAACCCAAGTCATTTAAATGACAGAGAGATGGAGCGAGAAAAACTTACTTGATATAATCTCCGCCTTTCTTAGGTCTGGGTTCCCTCCCACCAACTAGGTGCCAAACTAGGTCCTCAAACCTGTATGCTCAGACTACACGGCCGAATTTACAGTGCTGATTAGGTGCTCTGTAGTGTGGCCTAGTGTATTGTGTTCGAAGGCGTGTGCAGTGGGCAGGAATTTTTTTATTTCTAATCAAATATAAATGCCTCAAGTTTTGTGCTCAGAAATATCCAACTAGTCATGATAACTTATGAAGGTTTCGGGATGGTAGCAGCTTCTGTTACTTTTATCCGAACTTTTATCACCAAATGGGTAATATCAGAGTGAAATCGGTCGTCGGATCAACGAAGCGACGGGCCGTTGTCTTTCACGAAACCTCTAGACTTAATTTTAGGTCCGTTCGGATACCATGTGCGCACAGAAGGTATCTCTCGTCTGGATGTATTCTATCGACGCTGTATGCTTTCCACTCCCCAGCATCATCATCGCTCGTTTCCCTCACGAGCAGAACCGTCAACCACGGCCATCTTACCTGCCGATATTTATGGTACAGCCTTATGCTGGGCTGACCTGACGGTCATGCTACCCAGAACCTTATTTCGCTTGATACCCTGTGCTGACTATCTACCATGTTTAGGTGACCAACGAAAAAGTAGATGGATGCTATCGGAGCTTACCTTGAATACACACCTGACCTTCAGTCGAAGGAGTTGCAAGCCAGGGGTCTGCCGGCGACCGACTGCGCCCACGATAAATGCTGTTACAATTAAATAAGCTGGTTCCTCACATATGACCGATGCGGTCATCACACACAAATTTACTGACGTTAAAGACACTAATCAGGCTACCCTCATCTACTTTCACCGCCAGTCAACGCGATTAGCGGATTGTCGTCTCTGCACCTTACACATTTGGCGCATTCATTGACAAGAGCTCGACGCCAGGCGGGGGGCATAATTGACGTACTGCCTCGCACATCTAAGCCATTTGTGCGACTGCGACTACCCCCCTCCCTCCTCTTCTTTTCTTCTGACTGCACCAACCACAGAATGTCAGTTATAACCAAGTGGCCATTTTGCAGGTGTTTTAACTGTCAGCTAGCATTTGCTCTTTTACTTACCTTCTCCGCAGGCGCAGTTTCACTGTGTCATATTTTTTGTTGCTTCACTCACCCTCCTCTTCTCCCTTCCAACCCAGAAGAGGCACACAATCTTCCCGCACAGCCTGCCGTGGAACAGGGTCTCCACGCTCTGCAGCAATGCTTCGCCAACCGTCAACTGCTCGAGGCCCAAACACTGGGCCGCTTTCTGCTCTACCATCTATCTCCCAGCGATTACTCCGCAACCTTCTGTCGCGACTCAAAAATCGCCGACCCCACTCCACTCTCCCCTTCCTTCACCCCTGCAGACGTGCCTTCTGATGCGGTAACTGTAAATGGCACTGGTCCGATGACTCCATCCCTCAGCAACGGTTGCACGCCCTCGTCTACGTCTGGTCGGCGTAGCAAACGCACCGGCAACAGACGTCACCTTCCAAACGGGGCACATCGGAGGCGACGGAGGTTTGGCGCCGAGTTGCAAGAAGAGGAGGCGCAAGAGGAGGAAGAGGAGCGAATGCCACCTGAAACTGACGATGAGGAACATTACGAGGAAGAGGAGGGGGAGCATGTTGAGGAGGCTGTAGTTGACAGACACGCGGTACGGGAGGAAGAAGCCAGCGGAGAACATGAGGTTATTGATGAGGACGACGATGAGGAGGCGGTGGAGGAGGAGGAGGATTGCGCTGATGGCCACGACGGTGAAGAACATCAGCAGCAACATCCGCAAGCAGATGAAGAGGACGAAGAAGAGGAGGAGGAGGAGCAAGACGATGATGATGAAGAAGAAGAAGAAGAAGAAGAGGAGGATGAGGAGGAAGAGGACGATGACGATGATGACGACGGTGATGATGACGATGACGAAATGGACGGTTTTGGGGATAAAGGTGAGGGACGGAATCCCTACCGTCGGGGGCCCTCAGGTGGATCTGCAGGCGGTAAGCTTTCGTCTTCCTACTTGCAAAACTCGTTTTTTGCACCGCCACTCGAAAACTCCAGAACCGTGCATACTGGTCTATATACAATTTACGGCGTAGCTCGTTGAATTTTGTAAAGTACTCAAGAAAATTTTGGCATTCTGTAAACCGCCGAACCCAAGCCACCTAAAGTTTGGCATCGTTAGGGAAACGACCGCTCCTTGAAGGAAGACAAAGTTCGATTTGTAACTTATAATTTAGTTCTGCGAATATTTTCATTCATCTTGAACTTGAAAAGTCAATTCGACAACCACATGTTTTCAATAATTTATCATCTGACCTTTACAGTAACATAGAGAGTGTACAGGGTTTATAAATGTGTTATGGTTACTCATCGTCGTTCTCATGCTACGCACATGACGAGGTCGGCATGTGGAGGTCATTGAATGGGAAAGGGGGAAAATTTGGCTAGGCTGTGAGTGATGCTCGTAGGTTGAATACTGGGAGTGAACATCACTATCACGTACACGCACTGTCATCCGGGGGTGTTGGGAGGTCAACGTGTGATCACAGCCTGGAGTCGGCGTCAGCCACGGAAGTGAGAGTGCCTGTGTTAGTGTCTTCTGACAACACAACACTGGATTCACTAGCCACTGCCTCGGCTGTTGCTAGCATCCGTTGGCGTAGGCCCCAAGAAAAGTTGGTTGGTGTCCGGTAGACAACCTGAAAAGCCTCATTGGGATTGACTTGGTGATAGTTATCAACTAGACGTGCGAGAATAGAACTCGAAATCGATCTATTTTAACTTTTATTTAGCCAGGCGGGTATGTGTTCACGTATCCTCTTTTGTAGGCGTCTCGTGCGGCCAATATATCCTGCTCCACAGGAGCAAGTGAAAGAGAAGATACACATCGATGTGACCTTCAGCGGGATTTTGTCTTTACCTCCCAAGCCTATGAGGAGAGTTCGTGAAGAATACGCGAAGGTTCGCTGCAGGAAAAGCACTCGCAGTCGCTGTAGTCAGACATCTTCTTACTAGTTCGCTTGTGGCGTCACCTAGGAAAGGCAGTCTTGTGAATAGGTTTTTCTTTTCTGCTCCCTTGGGAAGCGCACCGCATCGGGTGCATCTGGCGTCGACAGTTTTAGAAAATTGTAATTGGCGTGGCGTGTTAACGTGGGAAGTCCTCTCTACAGGTGACCTCATTGGTCATCATAATCTTGTCTGCAAATAAAACTTAATAGCAACAGTGAGTGTCTTTCCTACCGAAATTCGACGATAAACATACTCCTTAACCAACGAAAATGTCCCTTCGTTAGTTTACTGCGCCAAATGTCGTCATGTCCTTTTGCAGATTGAGGTTCAATGGAACCATTTACAAATGCCCCGTGGGGATAGTCTTGCCTGGCATATAATGATTCTTTTCTGGTGTTCGATGGATGAAGTCGTCGTCTTGCTTGTGCAAAATTTTACTCCGCACGATTCTATCCTTACTGCTTCGCCAGTTTGATCTTAGGCAGAATTATAATACTTCACGCACTTCTTATGGTCACAACGCTTCAATATTTTCTTTATGTATTCCACTGTCATCAAAAGCTTGATTAAACAAGTCAACTTCGGTGGACACGTGTTTGCTTGCTCATCATAAGGGCTGTCCAGTAAGTTGTCTGAAGTGCGTCGCGGTGGACGGTAGTTATAGGGAAGAGGGTTGAAGTCTCCCTCTCCATGCGCAGGACAAAACGAGACTGGAGTTATCCCTGTCTTCTGGCCTATCTGACCGCCCTTAACCCTCTCCCGTGACAGCAACCCTTACTAGCACAATTGATGGGATTAGACGCAGGATTGGGGTCTGGGTCAGTGTTAGGGTTAGGCTAGTGTGTAGGTAGGTCTAATCCAGAGCTCAAAAACCCAGCTCGCTTGAACGATGACGGTGGGCATATAAATGTGTTTTCATTGTCGACACGTTATCGCCCTTCCGTTCTGAGCTGTTCTAGCTCAGCTGCATTCACCAAAATTTTGCATCAATAGAGAATCGCTCATTAGAAAAAAAATAAGGCTTATTAGGGTTTACAAATTAATATTACATTGTCTAGAAATACTAATTTTTTTAAGAAAAGGTATGGATTACGCAAAGGTGAAAAATCGACCGTGTTGAGATAACTGAAGACTTAAACGTATAGGAAGCCTGTCGATGCAATTAAAGGAGTGAATAAAGCAGAAAAAGCCGAATTACTTTTGAAAATAGTCTTTTTCAGAGTTTTGCACATTCATATTCCTCTAGATTAAGCGCAACGTAAAGTTTGGCCATCATCAAGCAGCCTAACCATAAGTGTATATTCCAACACCGTTTCACGAAAATTGGTAGTTTTTCTTCCCTTTGTATATACTCTTAGATGCGTTTGACCAAGGCAAGCAGATTTTCGCTTGATTGCGCCGATAGGGACGTCGCAGGAATATAATATTTCATAAGCTAACATGTTAATAGGCCGGTCACTGACTTATAAATTTAAATTGAATCATCAGGTGCAACCGTAAACGTACCATTTTGTGTATCTAAACATTACTACTCTATTTTTAAATTTTTCTATAACTTTTTCGGGTTTTCTATTGCGATGAGTGTCAGATCGTCTTTGAAAATAGTGGGAATTCTTTACGATTGTCATTGTCTTCGGTCAACTGCCCATAAATGTACATTCAGTTCGATGTGTTTGGTAAAACCTTCAAAATAAGATATTTCTTAAAAGCATTTATCGAAGTAGTGACTTTTTTGGGAATTCTTTCTAATGTAGATGAACGTCTGGCTCATATTTGTGGACTCACTCAAACATGAAGACTCGCTGCCGTGAAAAATGAATCTCCACAAAATATATGCCTATAATCAGTTAAAAAAACTTTCTATAATAAGTTACCTTTTTAAAAAGCGCTTTAATTAGGTGTTTTCGCTGTCGAATGCCTGCGTACCTAACGTTTTTACAAAGTAGATTTAGGGAAAATATAGCAACGTTTGACCGGTTTTTCGACTTTCGCTGAAAAGTAGGGATACAATTTCTTCGATATATTTGCTCACTTCTCAGTCTTTTTGTAAGATTTTAAACGTACAAGAGCGTGGCCGAATATATACTAAGATTTTGTGATAAGATGTCAATTTTCTGTCCCATCCGTTTCTAGTTTCCTTATTCATTTATAGTCAAACTGCAGACCGACATTGTCTTGGCAGGCTTCTTCGCGTACGCCGTGACAGCGAAAAGTAGCGGTGTGTCATCGCGTCTCGTATATATGCGCGTTTAAATTCCTAACTATCAGTGTGGTAAAACAAAATACATTCACAAAAGTTTATTACAGCATTTTTTGGTACACAACGTCATAATTTTGCAAAACATGATTTTAAACTAAATATGCCATCATTTTTGCGAAAACAATGTGCTTTCTCAAACTTGCATTCACCTGCTTTTTGTGACAACAAAACCAAATTTTCCGTTCTCCGAAGTGATATATTCCAAATTTTTCCATCTTATATAAATGATTCATTCATAGTACTGCGCACGAAAGCAAAATGTTTTGATCCGTTGCTTTTAATAACCTATAAAAATTCCTGGATAGCAAGAAACGTCGGATTTCGCCCCATGTAGCCCCGTTTTTCCATCAATAAACCGATCTGAAGTGATCTCTTTATTATTAAACAGCTTTTTGTGCATCAAGTTAATACAACAAAGAGAATAACACCTTAAAATGCCTGCTCTGCTACCATCTCAAATTTTGATATCGAAATTTCATGGGTTAGACAATATACTGTACCGGGCAATCTTTTAGCCATTCAACTGCTTCATCGTAAATAGTCTTCGTTGGCTAAATCACATGATTATAAGATGTGTTAATGCAACTTTCTGCAATTCCTCTGCCCTCGTGGAACACTGTCATGTGTACAAGTCACGCACCCCACTAACGAACCTTTTTATATGGACGCATAGTCTGTAGCCTGTGGATCACGGTGCACTTTGAACCATCAATGAAGTCAGCTAATTAATCTTTACCGATTTTTAACTGCTATTTTTACGCCATGCGACGGTAGGATGCCAGTGAAGTATTAACTCCAGTAGTCTGTGATGGACGAGTGGGGTGCCAAGAGCCTTTTGCGAGGTTCTACGAAGACAGATAGGCAGGGCAGAACCACGAATAGAAAGTACACGACGCCCGATATCTCAGTGACCAATTTGTGCGTAATGGCTATCCGAAGACGTTTATAGGCTGATGCCTATGCTTTCGGTCCTGGAGGATCCAAACAGCAACACCGTCAAGGATATGGCACGTTCTGCCGCATTCAGAAGTGACTGAGCACATTGATACTGGACTAGTTGTTGGTATTGCACGCCGGCCCATAGCCACCATGCACAGCAGCGTGATTAAACTCAATTACTGATTAAATCTCAAGGGGCAATCGGGGGTAGTGTATCGTATCTGATGCCTAGGTTGTCCTTCTAACTACATGGGCCGGACCGAACGCATGCTCGGCTGTGCGATAAGGCGGCTAATTATCGCAAGTTGCTGCCCACGCCTATGAAAAAGGTCATAAGTTCAACTTCGCAGGCGTTAAGCTAATCGCCAACGTCGGAAACAAGACGAGATTCGATGTATTGATCTGGCGCCGGCATACAAAGCCCTGTACCGTCATCTGCAGACTTGCGTCACTGATTATTCACTGGCTTGTATCCCCTATAAATGTAGCCTTTTTCCATTGATGTTGCCATCCCTGGCGATGGACTCCACCAACACGAGTTCGAAATCTGAGAATAATGAATCAATGGTTCCGGGGCTAGACCAGCCTTCTTCTTTATTCATACAACAAAGCCAGTCGGGAACTCCGCCTTTCAACGTCAGTAGGCTTTTTGACTTACGCCAGAATTATACCTGCATAAGCCGTCGTTGCTTTCCTTATTCCGCCGAGAAGTTTGTTTAAACTGACGATACGGAAATAATGTAATAACTCGATGTGGTCTCTGGCTTCCGCTAGGTGAGACGGTCGGTGACAAAGCCCTTGGGTTAGCCGTCATCAAGTCCTCTATGCAGTCAAAGAGCTCATTAGTTTGAAGTTTACTATTTCGCTCTTTTACAACATGCCGGGCATGATTTCCGCTGATAAAGAACGTCTTTGCCTTATTTAGTAGAAGCCTCCATTCATTACGAATACTGCATATAAATTTTCGTATTTACCCTGTCCCCTGAAGGTCCCGTTTTCCAGAGGGTATATCTGTAAGCACAGCTTTTTGGGAAGATAGTTGCAGTCGGCTGGAAAAATACCAGCCCTGTCGTTTTTCCAGAAAATCCTCATGTTTCACTTTTAAGCTTAGGGTCTTCAAGAGCACTGCCTTTTACCCTTAGTGCCTTTTTAAAAAATATGTCAACAGATCTAACCATTTTTTTACATTCAGCGATGAAGATCTCAACATCGCGAGTGGGTAACAGTCGAGCTGCTACAACGGGCCACGCGGTAGGTGTGTTGAACCCATACGGGGCCAGATCAGGGTATGGTAGGCGTTATTATGGATGCACACGCATAACAGTTCGACCGTCGTAGTTCAACGAGGCCCGCCGTGTGCTCCACAGCATGCGGGTACAGGGGCGGTGACTTGCGCGTGGATTCGCTTTAAGTGACGTTATACTACATCAACCGCACTTGCTCTCCCCTGACCCATCTATGCCCGGTGTCAAGACATAGACAAGAAGTCCGGAGGCAGGATCGGGCGCAGTTGACTGGCGCGGTCTAAGCCTGCCTCCACGCCCCCATATTCGGTATTTGTTATTGTAGCGCAACCCGAATAACGCATCTACTACGGGTTCCGTTTAGAGAGTACACACGGCAGTTCGACCGTCGTACTCCGATGTGGCCTACCGTGTGGCCCACAGATGCTTACCCAGGACAGATGCCACTCATTTGGAGTGTTGTGTTTGCAAACACAGGCGCTGGCTCACGCAGCACCCGATCCCGCCTCCAGTCACCTTGACGCTGTGTTGACACCGCGCAAGTCTATTATCACTATAATCTCATTCACGTGCAAATCACCATCCCTGCACCCGTCCAGCTGTGGGCTCGCACACACGGTGAACATCGTCGACGGTTGAACTACCATGCGGAGGTCTGCAGGTGGACTCGCACTAAAACGCTTACCTGTCGAGGCGTGTCGTAGTTGCTGGCATATTTAGCCTTCTGGCTTTCGATCTGAAAATTCATAGTTCTGCTCAACTATAGCGTGAAAAAAAAACACAAACTATATAAACAGGCTAGGAACCCTTTAGATCCCCAGGCAATCTAAACTGGTGCCGCCTCCCTATCTTCGGGAGGCGGGAGGCATCGTGCAGCCGACTGCTCCATCTCCTGGCTTACTAGAAGCGTGCCTGCTGACTGTGCGAATAGTCGACATACTCGGTGACCTAAGGCGATCCGCTTTGTCAGTCTGGCGACTGTTCTGCGGAGGTCGCAATGACAAGTCTTTTGTTTACTGGAGACAAACATCCCAATTTTAAAATTGATCAACTTATTTCATATGCTGAATTGTCTAATGTCAAGCGATCACTGTTTTTACAACGTATTGAAATGTGAACCTCACTCAACGTCCTTTTTCCTTTCTCCTGACACTTTGGCTTGGATCGATTTCAACGAACCCCAATGTCTCATTGTTCCTCCGTTCTGACTGTTCTCCCTCCCATCAACGCACATATTGCAGGAAGTGGCAGCTCTTCCACGGGAAATAGAGGTTGCGCGCGCGGTCGTGGTGGTGGTGGCGGCGGCCGTACCAGGTCCAGCACTGGTCCTCGAGTCAACTCAAGCAACGCTGCTGGCCATTCCTCGTCCTCTTCAACCACAACCAACATCTTAGACAGTCTCCCAGCACTTTCTGGTCATATCTCTCCTACGGCGCTGGATACTCTACAACAGGCCCTGCGACTGCGGCGCTCTCGGTTCCTGGGTTACCAGCAGTTCCCAACCGCTCTCTCCGCCTCACCGCCCCGCGGCGCTGCTCTCCGTAGCGAGGAGACGCGTCGACTGTTGCTGGATGCCATGCTTACCGTGCTGCCCCCCCATCAGACAACCCTCCTCGCCTCCATGGATGAGACAACGCTGAAAGCCTACCTGCGAAGCTTGATCAGTGTTCATCGGCGCCAACAGGCGCAGCATCAGCTCTTCTCTCTCAGCAACAGCAACCACATCAGCGGCACTAGTCTTTCAAGTTAAGTGACGAAGTGGAAGGTGCGGGTCTTTAGACGCCTTGGTGGCACCTACTACGCTCATCCCCAAGCGTGTATGCATATAGTCAGTCCTGAAACATACTACTTTAATGATTTGCCTTGTTTTCTCTTTTTATCTCGCCCTCTCCTGCCCTCCTCGCCCCCCCCCCACTTTTTCTTGTCGACCGCGTTTCCCCCCCCCTCGGTCATTGTCAGATCTCCTGCCTCCGTTTTCAATTCCACTACCTTGGTCTCGTGCTATCACCCTCTGCTGATGCTCCTGCTTCTCCTACTCCGCCGCCAACCACGTGTACAAAGGTTTAGACTGTTGAGTAGTTATGACTGATGGTCCTCTTTTTCATTTTTTTTGCTGTGTGCTCAGGCACGCACCTTCTGTGTAGCGGTTTGGCTGATGTCGGTTTGGCACACACAACCATCCGTTGTCTCGTAATTCTCGCACCGCACTGGCATACGCGACTCGCTGTCGCCTTTTTTCTTCTAATATGCCCACTATATATGCGTATGTATTCCCACTAATCTTCATATACATACATATATATATCCTTATAACGCGCATATATAATAAATTTTTCTGTCCAATTAGGTGTTGCTTCTATCTCTGTGGCTACGATTGCCGTTTCCACTGCTTGCGCTACCCCGGCGGTATTTTCCAGGTTAGGGACGGGGAACTCTTACTGTTTTAGTAGGACTATAGTGCTTGCGCCATCATGGAAGTTATCACTGACGTTAAAATATGTGGTTTGGAAGGTTGCCAGCTGACGGGATAACTCTGACCTCGCAGTCGGCCCAGAGTGTGTTTGTGTGGCTTGGCCGACTGGTGGACTGAAAATCATGCTGCAATGGCTCCTTACTTTTGTCTCTATGACACTCCCACATTGTGGGACCCGCGAGCCAGGTGTGGCCGCACGCTGGCGTGGGCGGAGCCGCCCGCACCAGCGACTTGCGCCCTCTCCCTCCAACCTTCTTCACTTGGTTATGACATCGAACCAAGGTAGGGGAGTGTGAGGAAGTGTTCTAGGTGTAGTGAAAGTCTACTTTCACTATAATCTAATTCACTCATACGTCATCGTCTCTGCGCCACCTTGCTATGGGGCCTACCTTGGACCTCGTCGGATTTGACGGTCGAACTGTCTTTTCGAAAATTAATCTGTAACTGAGGTCCAAACGATTGACTTGAAAGGACCATTTCGGTGCTCCTTGCCTGAATTGAAACATCGTTGCCGTCTGTGTCTAAGAAAAAACGGCTGAACTAATGTGGTGTAGCTTCCATATAGTCATGCACGAGGTTTAATTCAGATATCATGCGATTGACACACTTCAGTGATGCACACGAAGATATCCTATGAGCCTACCCTTGGTGGCTTGTCCACTGAGGTTTCCTGTCAGTGTTCAGGAGGGTCTTAGCTCCTGGTAGTTCCGGCGAGTGGTTCGGGTTTCCTGTCGTCAAAGACCGTTTGACTGTCGAATTCGACTCTATCCGACAGTTCCACGATGTCTACCATATGCTCCACAGCATGGTTGTATAGGAACGGTGATTTGCTCGTGGATTACTATTGAGTGATAGCAGACTTACGCTGCAGCTACCGCACTCCTCTCTCACTCATCTTTGACCTATTTCAAGACAGAGTCAAGAAGACCGGAGGTGGGGTCGGGTGCAGGTTGCTGGCGCGGCCGGAGGCGCTCCTGACCGGACCGCCACGGAGTGGGGAATACCATAAATGGCAAGAGTGGCTGGTGCGGTGTGAGCCTGCACCTACGCGTGCCATCACGCCTCCCCTCTCCGTGTTCGGCATTTTTATGGGAAGTCAACCCGAATTACGCCTGTTCAACCTCAATCTGTCCCCCCACGTTGATCCGCGTCTCTACCACGAGGCCCGTAAAGGGGGTGCTCAACCATATGCACCGCGCGCTTCACAGCAGGCTAGAAGCAAGCCCTGCGACTTGAGCGTGGATTAATTTTAAGTGATATTTAACTTGCTCTGCATCTTCCGCATTCTTTCACACTTCGCCCACCTGTGCCCAATATCAAGACAAAGAAGACTGGAAGTCGGATCGGGCGCAGGTGGTTGGCACGATGAAATCCGCACCTAAGCGTACCACCACCACCACCCTCTCTTTTATCGCCTAACGCACGCATTCTCCCATTGTCTCGCGTTCGCAGGACGGGTCCTCTGAGTGCTTGCGTGCATGCGTCTCACCGCAACACCTAGAATCAATAGCTTGGACAGCTGTTCACGTATCATTACAGATATCATTACATTACAGATATTACATTACATTACAGATATTTGGCCCCAGAAGTGTAGGGCGGTATGTGCACCTTCTCAGGTCAGACTAGCCGATGATCTTTTTTCCCTCCGTGAGTACCCACTGAATGATCGCTGCATAACTGTCTGTGTTACTTCCGCGTCTCCCACGTTCCATTTATGGCGTGCTGTTTTTACCGCATGAACACTTCCGTCTGTGGGCCGCGGGCCGTATTTCCGACCGCCTTCTCTCCACCCCGCTGGCGTATTTCCGTGTCACGCAACCGACGTGAAGCCACGGTTGCCTGCGCCCTCGACGATGTTTTCTCGTGTTTGCTTTGGTCGATTCCTGCCGAACTGCTGCGATTATGCATCCTTTTTTTTACGTAAGCTTGAATGGATGTCACTGTTGATGTACACTGGGTTCACTTCGCAATAATGAGCAATAACCCTTAGCATCTTTCTGCTCCTCCTCTCTCTCTCTCTCTCTCTCTCTCTCTCTCTCTCTCTCTCTCTCTCTCTCTCTCTCTCTCTCTCTCTCGCTCTCGCTCTCTCTCGTCTCTCTCTCTCTCAATCTATGTATGTATGTATGTATGTATATGTATGTATGTATGTATGTATGTGTATGTATGTGTATGTGTGTGTGTATGTGCATGTATGTGTGTGTGTGTGTGATGTGTGTGTGTGTGTGTATGTGTATCTGTGTGTATGTGTGTTTTGTGTGTATGTTTGTGTGTGTATGTGTGTGTTTGTGTGTGTGTGTGTGTGTGTGTGTATGTGTGTGTGTGTGTGTGTAGTGTGTGTGGGGTGTGTGTGTAGTGTGTGTGTGTGTGTGTGTGTGTGTGTGTGTGTGTGTGTGTGTGTGTGTGTGTGTGTGTGTGTGTGTGTGTGTGTGTGTGTGTGTGTGTGTGTGTGTGTGTGTGTGTGTGTGTGTGTGTGTGTGTGTGTGTGTGTGTGTGTGTGTGTGTGTGTGTGTGTGTGTGTGTGTGTGTGTGTGTGTGTGTGTGTGTGTGTATGTGTGTGTGTGTGTGTGTGTGTGTATGTGTGTGTATGTGTGTGTGTGTGTGTATGTATGTGTGTGTGTGTGTGTGTGTGATATTTAGGGGCAGGCAACATCTTGTAGTGCGGTCATTGCAGTGCCATCGTTTTCTGTTTGAAGCGGATCGCTTTTTAGCATTGGTTTGCATTTCCGAATCGGCCCGTCTGGCGCCAGTTCTAGGATTACACGCACCTCAGACCCGTTAGCGTTGTCCCTTTTTGTGAACAATTTCATCCTGTCCTTGGTACGTTCTTGAGCGTATGCGATATTTGCTGCCTTCATGATGGCAGTAAGAAGACTCCTCTCGCGTCCACCTTCTGAATTCGATCCGCTCTCGTTGGTGGAGTCCGAATATCGGAGGTTCGGTAACAGCTCCAACTTCTTAAGGGACAGGGTACATCCTCTCTTTGAACACCCTGTACACCCGTTTTTTATGCACACACGCGTGCCGGGGGTATATGCTTCTCGATTATCTTTTTAATACTTAACGCGGTTGATCTGGTTCGAAAGCATACGCTATCAAACAACCTGCGGGAATGTCATGTCGCTGACTATTCTATCTTGAAAATGCCCCTGATTATGAAGTTGTTTGTTGGTCTTTTTGCCTTCCTGCACTCCAACCGTTAAAGTGGATAGCGCGCACCACATTTTCTTGGGTGGGAGACGAGAGAAATGTAATTCCTCAACTGTGGGCAGTTCCTGTGTACTTTTATGCCGATATTCGTGTAGTAATCGCAGACGTTGACCTATTATCTCGGGTCACGATGTCCGCCTAGCTCGTGCACTTTTGCACTGCATTTTGTTCCAGCCGGTTATGTGTTTTGATTCACCAAGTTGGCGCCTCCGATCGATGCTCACACGCAAGTGACAGGGTAGGATACTTTGCGCATCGCGCGTATTCTACGCGCGCCGGGCCTAAATTCATTGACACTTGTGGTCCCGGTTGCGTGTGGCGCTTGCGCTGAATTCATTAAACCCGATTCGAGGTCCTCGTGTTGCCACTGCTGCTGTAATGCCGTTCGTCAGTCAAGTGTGCAGGCGTGCGTGCGCGCGCGGAGACTCTGCACTTTGAGGACACAAACAGGCCAACAGCGGAAAAGGCCACCGGTAAGACGTTGACATGGGGGGCTCCTAGGCCTGTCCATGCGGTTCCGTCTGGCGTTTCGGCCACTCCTGCGACGCTAAGGCCTTCATTGACCCTGTGCTTTGGGAGGCTCCCGTGTTAGCTTCTTCATCACTTTTCGCCGCTGTGCGAGGCAGGTTACTGAGGCAAGCCGAATGCTGTGGTTGCCGCATATCTGCCGCTCCCATCATGTTCGCGTGGCGGGCGAGCGGGGGTGGGTCAGTTCACTTCTGCTGCTGTCGCCGGCGCTCGCTGTGAGTGACCTTGTCGGCCCAACGCACCGCCTCGCCTCATGAACAGCAGCAACGAGGAGAACGCACATCTGCTTAGCCTTTGTCTCTCCCCCCCCCCCCACGGGTTGCTGTTTTCATGTGCTAGTGAGGGACTGGTCGAAAGGCGAGGGCAGTCAGAGGTTAGGAAGAAAACTGACTATAAACCTTTTATCAGGCTTATTCGGGGACGGATGGGGTGTACACTCGTGATTCAACCGAGTGCTCCCTTTCGCACGCGAGGAACCACATTTTTTACTACTGCATTGGGGATTTAAGACATGGGCACCCACGGTCGTCTGCAGAATTTGAAGCCTAGGCTCAGATTCTTCCCACAGCATTTATTACTTATTTCCAGCTGCCACTCTTATAGGCCAGTCACGTTTAGCCTTCTGCAGACCTGAAAGCGAAACTAGGGACCTACCTTGCTGGGCTGCACTGATTATTCGTAGAGTCCTCAGATGTGTAGATCGCAGTAAAGTCCTAAAGTATTCGCCCAACTCGCTCCGCCTGCTCTACATGTGAGCCGTTGCAGTCTCAATTACCACCTTTGCGAAGTGATCGAGTTTCTTTGCCGTACAACGGGTCACGCGAGAGACGGACTGAACCAACCTGGGATGGGGAGGGGTAGGCGTTAATCGGGCTGTTCACAGTCCGCACATCAAAAGTCAGACACGAGGGCAGGTTGTGGAGTGGCATGCTTAGGTGAAGACTTCACGCTACCTCCAATCGCCGCATCAGGTGACTGTCCGGCTGGGAGTGCTGACTGGTGCAAGAGAGAGGGAAGAGAGTGTGGGGTCGCAACTGTCGGATCCATTTCTAAGGCATCTCAGCGCATTCCTCGCTGTGGAAAATCTTGCACGTTTGGAACCTATCACAACGCGCTACAAGTCTTGGTTCTGAAGGCTTACAACGGCCGCAATACCCGGGTTCTCTCAGGACAGAGTGGCATTTCCACTCAGACGAGATCCGAGCCCCCACCTTGCAACTCGAGCCCACCCTTCGCGAATCAGCTCGTGGGAGGCTCGCGTAGATGGTCTATTTCAATTTTCAGTGACCGCGCCAGAACCCACCGCTATTCTTCTTGGCATTTTCTTGCCACCGGATTCTGATTGGTTAGGGAGGAGAGAATGTGACAGGTGCTGCGCAAGTCTGCCATCACTTTCAAGTGATTCGCATGCAGGTCAAGATCCTGCGCCCATCACACTGCGGGGCACACAGTGGACATCGCCCGCGACAGTCGAACTGCTCATGTTTCCTATTTCGCCACCTCAGTCTGGTGAGTGATGCAGGCTAAACCTATCCTATACAGACTACCGATTATTGCAACGTACATTTGGTATAGTTCGCAATTTCAACAATCCCAAAAAATCCATCACCCCCACCCCGACAGTATTCTCCACTTGCAAGTCAAAAAAAACTGGAATATCCGTCAACTCTCCCAGTTGGCTAACAGGATGAATGTGGCTGGCAGCCTACTCGGCCCAGCTTCGCACAAAACGTCTTCGGTCTGTGTGTGAGTGGCTTGTTTGCCTGTCGTGGACGGGTAAAATTATAATTATATGCAAGTTGAAGGTTGCACAGTACTACATGGCCCAAGTCACGTCTCACCAGGCAAGGACTTTCTTCTCGCCAATGACTTCCTGTCTTGTGCATATTGTTTGCACAAGAAGACGCTGGGACTGCAAGCAACCCATCTATACCTCCACACTGCCCCATCTGATGATTTCGTCAGTCACGAGGCAGCACAGCCTCCGCATACAGTTGACTTATGACTCTCAAGCAGGTGTTTTTGTGTGATTAACATAATCATAGACAGCCATGGGTGCTTTTTTCGGCTGGCTGGCATATTGCTTCTTTCTGGATTACACCCGTCATGCATAATGCGCAGTAGGAGTGCAGACTCATGAGGAATTTAGCGGAGGTTCCTCTACAGTATAAAATATTACGAAGCCCTATCCAAAGCCAATTTAGACGACGTTGGAAGTCGTCAATAGATTGGGAATCTTCTCAATTAGACAACTTGATTACTGAAATTATCTGGCCTCTCTCATGAATTGTTCGCAGAATTTTCGATCTGTTTTTTTTTCTAGTAGGAAGGCATATTAGGTGGAACTTTGATATTGGTTACCGTGCCAAGATATTTCAGGCACGCCAGCATGACGAATTACGTGCGAGCTTCTGTCCGACCGCCTGTAGGACCATAATAGGCCAAGAATGACTTTTAAACAGTATGCATCGATTTTTGATGCTCTTATAAATTGAAATGTATTTTATAGCATACGGGCACGAAAATGTCCTTTCATGTACTAATTTGAACCCGAGCTGCCGTTGCACTCGCGTTTAGGCTTTCGAACTACAAGCTATGGTCTTAAAGAAAAAAGAACTTGACCCAAGTGCGATTAAACTCACGGTTCCCGGTAGCGGCCTCGTAGGTCCGTTGTCTATAGCGTTGGCCTTCCTCTTGCCGGAATGGTTTCGAATCTCACCGAGACCGCCGAGTTTTTTGCAAGTCAGTTGAACGTATTAAGAAGGAATAGTAACATTTTGCAATAGATATAGATCGTTTTGTACATTATATAAGAAAAATGTATAAATGAATAGATACGATGCTATTTGAGCGAACATACTAGGACATTCAGCATCTCATAACGAACTTATTGTACACCGAAAACAACTCTTCCCTCTAGTATAAATTCGTAGAAGGCGTAGGTTTATACCAAATGAATTTAAAAAGAGCATATAATATCGATGTAAAAATTCGTGCGATTTAAATGGTCGTTTTTTGCATATTTCGGTTTTTGCCGGCGACCGAGAGAAGCTTCTTTTATAGCCAGCATTTCGGTGTGACTGACATATTTTTGGGTAATGCAGCTCGTTAATTAATATCGTGACCTCACGTACGGAATTCTTTCTGAACAACTGCACATTGCAAGAATTTCGGTTAACATTTCATAAGATCTGCCATATTTAAAATCGATTTTAGATGCCTAGAGAAGTTCAGTCCTAATTCTCCGGAATGAATTCCAAATATATGACAAGGTGCGGCTCACAGATCTGCTTAAGGAACATGTATGTCCTGTCGTTCCCTGGATCTCAAACTAGAGCCCTCGCAGGCGGTCGCATAGCGACGTGTAGCATACGATGTTTAGGTGGAACCGACAAAGACAAGGAGACCGGAATGGCCATTTCTGGCTTATTAGCCGTCATCAACCAGTCATACCCAATCTCATGTGTGCACCACCTGGAATTTGAACCCCCGACCTTTGGTAATTGAGTCGAATGCTCTACCATTGAGCCACGGGCTCGTTGTTTTGTCAGTTGCGATCGGGAATATGATGATAGTGTGCGGCTCACTGATCTGTTAAAGGAATCTGTATGTTCTGTTGTGCCCTGGAGCTTAGAATAAAGCCCTTGCAGGCGGTCGCATAGCGACGTGTATCATATGGTGATAAGGTGGAACCGACGAAATCAATGGAGAAAGGAACGGCAGGCTCGAATCATAGGTTGTCCACACTTGGGAATGGGTATGAATAGCTGATTACTATTACCGTAACAGTGGCACAGTAACAGCGAGTATCTACTTAAAAAAGAACTTGCCTATTTATACCAACTATTCCGATCTAACGGATACCCGATGAGCTTCGTGAAAAACTGTCTCCGAAGTCACAGGCAACCACAATATCAGAGCTCTAATTTAGAAGTAGTACCGAGAAAATTCCATTCATTGTCATATATGCAGGCACTTCGGAAACGATCGCCCGAAAATTAGACCGATTTGGCATCTGCATCGCTCACAAGCCAGCGTCTTTCCTGCGGGCAGCACTCACGTGTTAAGGATCCCGTACCCAAAGAGCAACAAACCAATGTTATTTACCGCATTCCATGTGCGAATTGCTCTTGCGCTTACGTAGGCCATACAGACCGACGACTCGGGACCCGCATAAACGAACACAAACTGGCCATCCGCCGACGCGATCCCTTGTCTCTCGTGTTTGCGCACACCGTTGATTGCGACCACCGCTTCAATTGGGAGGGAACTGAAGTGGTCACCATGGCTAGCACCAAACAGGCACGCGAATTCCTCGATGCTTGGCACTCTGGCACAAACAGTATCAACCGCCACGTCGATCTGGATGCGCATTACGAAGGTCTGCGTGCACGGTCAACTAACTTGCGCCCACCTTTAAATCAACAACTGCTTATCCGTGCCCAGCCAAGTGTAGCCTCACTGAATCTGCCTCTCCCGCTACGTGACTTGCTATCAAAACTCTAGCACCCCTCACCTTACATGCGACAGCTATCGTTACACGATTCATGGCCCCCAGGGCGTCAGTCTGTCGATGTAACCTCTGTGCCCCTAAA
Organism: Schistocephalus solidus; assembly: GCA_017591395.1. Taxonomy (NCBI): domain Eukaryota; kingdom Metazoa; phylum Platyhelminthes; class Cestoda; order Diphyllobothriidea; family Diphyllobothriidae; genus Schistocephalus; species Schistocephalus solidus. The sequence continues at coordinate 308,117 of WEDG01005886.1, forward strand.
CCCTCCAGCGTGACAATCCCAACTCTCATTTCGACTGACGACGGGTTGGTGTAACCAAAGATGTGCAATAAGAAAAGACAAAATTATTTGGGAAAATATAAACTTTAATGCGTAATTTTTTAGACTGGTCATCTAGCTTGTCGTCAAGCTACGGGGTGTGTACAGGAACAATTAATTAATTAACCGTGTTTAACAAAGAATTCATTTTATCTTTATGGACTTCGGTAGAATCCTGTTATTTCTGACGATGAGCTGGGGGACCAGTTTCGAAAATTTACGCATTAAAGTTTATATTTTCCCAAAGAGTTTCGTCTATTCTTATTGAATCTCTGGGGCTGCCTGTATTTAAATATATATATATATATTTATTTATTACAAGCGTATGCTGCTAAGGGTACAACAGGCAAGACGCAGAAATCTGTTTCACGGTTTTCACCGATCATCAGTACGTCATATGCCTTGATCAGTGACGTACATACAGAAGACAAACAAGCACGTGACACTCACGGATGTGGTTTGGATCTCGTTCGATTCCAATGTGTCCGCCCGCCAGCCCGCCACTAGCGATAAACGAACATTGTGTCATAGCACCCATGCCACATAATACAAGGTTATGTTGCTAAGGGTGCAACAGGCGAGATCCTTACCACAGTGGGTAGAGCGTTAGACTTGTGCCCAACATGTCGCGAGTTCGAGCCTCGGGCGCCGCAGCGCCTGGGGTTGGGTATAGCTGACTGATGACGACTAATAAGCCAGAAATGGCAATTCCCGTCTCCCTTGTCCTTGTCGGTTATGTTATTCTGCCTATATCCTTAGCTGCTGGCGGGGCTCGAGAGTTAGCCCGAAGGCACAACAGGACTAGTGCATCCTGTAACCGATCGGTGAGTGCCTACTTACCATATCTATGTATATATAGATATACCCGAAAGTTAAATTAACATTTGAGTTGAAGACGATCAACTGCTCTGGAATAACCGCGTTATGCCCATTCTACACACAAGTAGCATGCATTTCGTATAGCAATGGTGTTACACCATATGCCCAACATAGGTACTACCGAAAATCGAGCACCGTATATATAGGAGAACAAAACCTATTGCTTGCATTTTCGAAGCTGCTTGCCCAATTCGTCGTCATAGTAATCACCTCGTTTGTCTCAAACCGAGTTCTTTCTACACCCTGCTAAATCGATCAAAAATCATTGCTCTGACGAAGAAATTATTTGGGCAGACCTTAAATACCTTCTCAATTTCTTTGCCACTTGTCCTTGTGCGTCAGTGTAGGAAGCTCGAAGCCCACCAAACCAGGCCTACCTTACGCACATAGTTTGTATACCCTATGGACAGAGTTGACTAATTTGACAGAACTCGTATTTACTAAGAAATCTCATGTGCCATTTGTGATGATGTCTATTGTGACCAAACTGGGAACTCTGTCTCGACCCGTATATTCGAACAGCGGTTAGCGGTGAGAAGACGAGACCATCTTTCTCAGGTGGTCTCACACACATTGGGCATAATTTTCCATGGAAGGAAACCCGCATCATTGGTGCTTGTCTAATATGGACAGTCCGCAACGCACTAGATGAGGCATGCATCAAAAGTCCTGTTCATTTAAATGCCGATAACAAAAGCATAGCACACCCCGAGGGGATGGCGGCATAAAATTGGTGCTTATTGCTGCTGCAAATGACAGAACCGTTTGCGTGACGATGGTATATGTGACCCTACCCAGAAAACGGGGGTAAGGCATCCTGGTATATGGGTGGGGCTAACGGAACTGACATGGACTGTTTTTCGGCAGCAAAAGTTTAAAACAATTTCCTTTACGTCATTCGCTTTTTTAAACACCCCACTTACGCGTAAAAACTATGGCGCACAGCTCGAAATACTGAAACTTGGGACCTGTAAGCCGGTGGTGGAGGTAACAGGCGATGAGTATTGGGATGTGGTTTCTATCATGGTGGGAGTAATGGAATTGATGCCAGGAGTGAGGGTGGGGGAGTCTGAAGGAGGTTTGGCAGAATTTGACGTAGAATTTGGAATTGTCGGATTGTTGGTGCATTGCGTCCGAATATGCCAATCAGCCCGATTCGCGCACGGAAGATGCGTTGACAACGCGGGCATGTTGGCAGGGCCTGGGCATCGATGTTGGTCCAGGGTGCTGTTGACTTTCGTGCCGCTCTTTTGGCCTTGGCGGCGGCGATCCGGTTGGCCTCATAGATTGCTGAACCAGTCTTCACGAATCTTCTCCATGCCGGTCTATCCTGGGCGAGGTCCTCACAGGTCGCCAGGTTGATTTGCAGTTGCTTCAGCGATTTCTTCAAAGTGTCCTCGTAGCGTCGTTTTTGACCCCCCTGTCGGCGAGCACCCATAGCGACATCTCCGTAGAAAAGTCGGTTGGGTAGGCGCTCGTCGTCCATTCTTACCAGGTGGCCGCTCCATCGCAGTTGCATTTGTCTCAGGAGGGCGTGGATGCTGAGGATTCTGGTCCCCTCAAGAACTTCCGTGTCCGGGATCCTGTCTTGCCATCTCAGCTTCAGTATTCTGCGGAGACAGCTGAGATGGAAGTAATTCAGCTTCCTGGCTTAGTTCGAGTAGACGGTCCAGGTCTCCGTTCTCTAAAGGAGTGTCTTCAAGACGACGGCCTTGTAACTCTTCAATTTGGTGTTCAGGTGAATAATGTGGTGATTTCACACGGAGCCCTGCGGTCAGCTGAAGGCCTGACTTGCTTTGGAGACCCGCTGAGCAACCTTGTCGTCGATTCTCGTGTTCCGTGACAGCGTACTTCCCAAATTAGCAAAGGTTTCCACATTTTTGAGTTCAGCGCCGTTGACATTGATTAAGGAAGCATTGTATTCCGCGCTGGGCGCGGCTGGTGCATGACCACCGTTTTGGCTGTACTGATTGTTAATCCAAAATCGGCGCAGACTGCGGCGAAGAGGTCCATACTCCTTCGCATGTCCTCCTCCGTCACAGTGTTAAGGGCGCAGTCGTCCATGAAGAGCAAGTCATGGACTGTTGAGAAGGAGCCCGTCAGTTCTGTAGGCGATGCGGATCCCAGGGTGCTCATCATGCTAGGCGTCCATCAGCATAGCCGAGAACATGAGATTGAAGAGGGTGTGGGCCAGTACGTTCGACTCAATTACCAAAGGTCGCGGGTTCGAATCCCAGGTAGTCCACCCTTGGGATTGGGTATGACTGGCTGATACCGGCTAATGAGCCAGAAATGGCCATTCCATATTCGCTTGTCTTTGTCGATAATGTCATCCTGCCTATAAGCCAGAAGTAACCATTCCAGTCTCCCATGTCTTTGATAGTAATGTCATTCTGACTTTATCTCTAGCCGCTGTGTAGCTGCTGGTGGGGCTCGAGAGTGAGACACAAGGTACAACGGGATGAGTAAGTCCGGTTACTGATCGGAGAACGCCCATCTAGTATCGTTAATATTCCCGATCTGAACCAACCCAGTATCAATTTTCTTTCTCTGTCGCTACAGTTCGGGTATTTATTCAAGCAGGAATAGGTGCACACCGATGTATTGGCTTCCCGATCTGCAGCGACAGGTGGCGAGGCACTGATAAACTTCAGTTTGATGAAGTGCTAACGCACCATCTGCTAGATCCAGTGTGTGGACTTTCTGCGCCGTACTCGAGCGCATGATTGTGTTTACAGTCCCAGCTGGTAGTCAGGGTTAAGATTGGCTGAATGAAGAGAAAATAAGCCCGAAACAGACTGTATCAATCTACCAATATTTTATTTCGTCTCTCCTCTCTGCATATACATATATATATATATATATATATATATATATATATATATATATATATATATATATATATATATATATATATATATATGGCAAAGACTTTATACCGTACTTCCGACATAGATACTAGCTAAAAGCCCAGACACGTGTTTCGCCGATGTTTCTGCTGCTGAGTGAAACAGAAACTAGGGTCTCGGCTCCTCAGTGGGTCCCCCAGCGTTCTTTATGCGGTTTCTGGTATATGGACTCCAGAGAATAATCGGGTGAATAATTTCTGAAATTATTAAGTGCAGGACATGGAGTCAGGTAATTCGGACATGACTTTTTAGGGTCAGACCCGAAATTTCAATGAACATTTGGGTCGAAGACAATCAACCACTGTGGAATAACCACGTAATGCCCATTCTACAAACAAGTAGTACTACAAGTAGTATGAATCTTATATGGCAAAGATGTTATACCGTACTTCCGACATAAATACTAGCTAAAAGCCCAGACACGTGTTTCGCCGATGTTTCTGCTGCTGTGTGACACAGCAACGAGGGGTTCGGCTCCTCAGTGGGTCCCCCAGCGTTCTCTATGTGGTTTCTGGTATATATATATATATATATATATATATATATATATATATATATATAGAAATGGTAGGCAGGCACTCACCGATCGGGTATGGGGCTCACTCGTCCCGTTGTGCCTTGGGGCTCATTGTCGAGTCCCGTCAGCAGTCGCGTAGCAGCATTCGTCTTATTCGTTGATGAACGCTCATCGATCGCTAACGGAACTCACTTGTCCCTTTTGGCCTTGGGACTCACTCTCGAGCTCCGCCAGCAATCGCACAGTCGCTAGTAGTAAAAATAGGCAGATTTATATTGCCAGCAAATATAAGGGAGACTGGAATGTCTATTACTGGTTTGTTAGCCGTCATCAGCCAGCCATAATCCACCCCAGGTGTTGCGGCATCTGCGGTTCTAACTCTCTACCTGTTGATTAGAAGTCCAACGATTTACCCACTATGGCACGAGTTATTTTTTGTTGCCGGTTTCTATCGGGAATATTAAGTACGGTAAGTATGCGTTGACCGATCGGTTACAGGACTCACTCGTCCCATTGTGCCTTGGGGCTCACTCTTGAGCCCCGCCAGCAGCTGCTTAGTGGCTAGTGATATAATAGGCAAAATTATATGACCGGTGAAGACAAGGGAGACCGGAATGGTCATTTCTGGCTTATAAGTCGTCATCAGCCAGTCATACCCAATCCCGGGTGTTGTGGCACCCCAGGCTCGAACTTGTGACCTTTTGGTTAGAAGACCAACGCGGTTAGTCAAATAGTCAGAATGTTTATTCTCAAGTACACCAGGACCAGCAACCACACTACTCTGATGACGGAAGTAATAACATTTCGTTAATGTCAGTATAAATACAATTCGGTCCATGAACTCGCCCTCTCCTCTTCATTGTCTTTTTCGGGAGATGTTTTAATGTGATACGACTGACAATAGTCAACCAAAAGCCGGAATTTCAACATATGTTTGTTATCTTTATACTACTTGCCATGGATACCAGCTCTGCGACACTAGTCCGAATGGATTTTCCATCTGCAGACACAGCTAAGCACTTAAATTAGTGTTTTTTGAGTTTCAGGTCCTAAGCGGGTGTGAGAGACGAATAACTGTATAAGGTTAATTCTGTGAAAATTCGCTCTTAGCGCCTCCTGCCAGGTACACGTGTTTTCAGTTATTTCTAGTGACTTTCCCACTTGGTCGCTGACTTTTTAAAGTTAAACGCAGTTGGCTGCAGTTGCACATCCTGCAGTAGGTAGAGGTCGTGAGTATACAAATTCCCGCAGAACGATGTTTTGAACCAGTTAATTTGCCGCTGTCTATTTCTGAACGTCCGACAAATTGGCTTTCGCCTGCTGCTACAGCCAACGACGTTATTTTTCGTGTCTCTTTGAGGTCGCACACACACACAGAGCCGCCACTTTTTAACCATAGCTGTTTCCTCCCTTTGTTCTCCTCCAAAGCTCTGTCTCTATGGCTCATTTAATGTTTCATGGCCTTCTCATGCCTTTCCAGTTCATTGAAGAACAAATCACCGGGTGTTATAATAGTTCTTGGTGCTTGGCGGTGATACGTACAATGCCTTGATTGTAGGTTATTTTATGTTTTCTTTCAATCACCCATTTTCCATCTTATTTGTTCTGTTCATTTCGGGATCCAGTGCCTCCTCAAGTGACGTGGGTGCAAATTTAGTCCTATTTAAAATCTGCGTTTCCAATTACTGACTGTACACACAACGAATTTGGTAGGAAATCGCTGCATCGATTTCTACCTCATTAAGACGCGAGTATGCGGAATTGGTAAAAGTCAGTTTCTGCAACGAAAGTCTTTTCCTCCCTCGGATTTTCTACTTTCCTTTTCGCGCCTGGAGACCGTGGAAATCGTCTGAATTACCTGTACGCAGGCGACTGAACTTGGGCTAAGGTTCACAACTGGTGCATTTTTAGAAATTTTAAATCCGCGCTGAGAGCGCATGGACTCTTCCATACATGCACTGAGTGATCGATCTCATGCTAAATTAAGCGGATTTCTGAAATGCGTTTTCCATTAGGAAAGATAACTTTATGGGGGCTATAATATCAATAAGCATGCAACACAATCCTATGATATTTCGGGCGTGCCAGGAGGCTGGATTTTGAATGCACTTCTTTTCGGCCGTCTGGAGAAACCGCACTCCTAAGACATCGCTGCTTAAGTAGTATGCATTTTTTCCATGGAATTTCTATGCCCTCATAAATTCGCCTGATTTATAGGAAACATGGACCAAATATATTTTATTGCACTCATCTGACAGTCAATTACGCTTTCTTTAAGTCTTATATCCAAAGAAATGCCATCTTTCGGTTTTAAAAAGTTTATAATTATGCGGTTTTTAAGAGCATATAATGTCCATTCAAATCGAATCGTACCTCTCTGTTTATAAATGCCCTTCATGAAGTATACGACATAATCCCTGTCTATTGCCAATTTTTATGAAAACTATACCGTATCTTCTTAATGGCATAGATGATTGTGTGATTTTCCTTACCCGGAAAGCATACTGCTTATAGATAGGAAATTCTAAATTAAAACGCTACAGACTAAAAAATATTCGGAAATTGGAAAACGTTTTAAAGCCTAATTACACCCTGTCTTTGAGTGCACAATATGAAGAAGACGTGATTTTCTACCAAATGGGTACCGCAAAAAATAATTTTGCTTTTGTCTTCTATAAAATATATTTAACTTTGTATGGTCATCGAAAATCAGTAGAAAAATGCATATAATTTAAGTAGGCACTTTTATCGACTGCGGCTTTTCCAGGCCACCGAAAAAGCGTACATTCAGAAGTTGGAAATATCCGAAATATCTTCGCAGTAGGCAGCACCTTAGTTGATATTACAACGAATTTCAGAATTTCGGGTAACTTTGCAAGAGCTAAGCCACTGACTGCCCTTTACACATCATTTGTACTCACCCAGTGTGAATCTGGTGGGCGTGACACTTGCTGACAACGCAATACCTGTTCTTGCAAATGTCTTGTCATTCTGAGATTGCATTGTAGGTATGATGCAATATTACAGAGGAACTGACCCTTTTTACTGTAGATGTTCTCAATCGGAGGCTCATGAACCTTGCTGCTGAGGGCTTAAAGATCACAACCCGAGTTTTCAGGAGGCCCTATTCTTGAAATCTGCTTTTTTGGCCACCCAGACGCCGCTATTTCGGCTGTAAAGCACTATGCAGTTGGCTAGATTATTTGGTATTTGCGCACCCTCTCTCTCCGCTCTTGCAGTGTCCGGCATTGAAGTCCTCTGTCATGTTTGATGGCAACATATCTACATACTTGATTGCAACCGCTTGCAAGGATGTTGGGCGATGTGTCAGTCTCCCGACAGAACAGGGAAAAAGCAACTTTCCGCATACTTCAGTTTGCGTTGCGCTTAATTATAGGACTGGGGTACCTAGTCCCCTGTACGTAGCCTAGCACTTTTCCTAAGTTTAACGGTATCGCAAATTGTAACCCTATCTCTTATTTCCCTGGAATTTGTCTCAGAATGCTCCTCTATTGACATAGCGTTCTCATCCCTTTTTCCAGCCGGTTGGGGAGAGAGGGACGCATAAATGGTTCCCACCCCAAGGTCCCCAGACGCTAATCGTTTTAGTAAAATGCCAGTTACACGGTTACCTCTCGTAATTAGAGTACTTAGGGAAGCGCCACTCATAGATGACGTCAGGTATTTCCTCATTGTAGCCTACAGGACTTGTCCCCTTAGCTCAGGTGAATTGCTTAATAAAAGATTGCTCTATTGTTAAACAACTCGAGTTAATTTCTGGGGTGCCCTTCTGAGCTTGGAGTATGATAGGCTGCTGACGGCAACTAAGCCAGAAAGGCTGCTGATAACACGTCTCGATCGTAAAAATCTTCCCTCGCGTGGGGTTTGTTTCGAGTTTTCAGTATGCGGGCGGGTACTGCTTGTCCCTCTACAACGCATATCACCTGATTTTTTTGAAATAAATTAACCAAATTTTTACGTCGATAAACTCATCAATATAACTCGACACGACTGTACATCCACCGAAAGTCCTCTGTTCCGGTGGTATTTAATTTAAAGGCCAAGATTTCTTTGCCGTGGTTTAGGACAGAATCATTTTCCCACTTACTCAATCCTATTGCTGCAGGATTCGCGGTCAGCATGGCAGTTTACCAAAAACATTCCTTTTTTCCCTGCCCACTTTCTCTTATCTCTGCTCCCTTACGTCGCCTTCCGTAAATTTTTCCCAACTCCTCTCCATATTGATTGGAGCAATTGTCCTTTGCCGGCATCTATTGCAAAGTTTTGTATCTCTCTCTCTCTCTCTCTCTCTCTCTCTCTCTCTCTCTCTCTCTCTCTCTCTCTCTCTCTCTCTCTCTCTCTCTCTCTCTCTCTCTCTCTCTCTCTCTCTCTCTCTCTCTCTCTTGCCACACAAGCTAACCTCCGTTTCCTGTGCGTTTTGTTTGCACTTGGATTTAGGTATACCCTGTTCTGTAATATATCCATGACACTTTTTAAATCTTTTGTGCCACACCGTTTCTCGTTTTTTTGCAGATTCAAATATTTAGCAGTCGTGTGCGGTTGATCGGACGTACCAGTCGCCTGTTACTTCAGCCGTTTCATCAGGGGAGTATCAGCGCCTCTGTCTGTTCGTCTCAGGTTAGTGTTCTATCTTCTCGGCTTTACCCTACTGCATTTTGTTAAAAGAAAGTACAGACATACAACCCAAATCCGGTCCTCCTTCTTAACCTGGCCTCTCGCACATAAGAAATGTGAGCCAGTCAACCCCTGTTGTGTGAAAGGCCGGTGCTTGTGATTGGGTGGGCAGGTCGTGTGCGTAGTACGTGTAGAAGAGATTATCAGCCCTTGCAATCATTCACCGCACCCGTTCACTTACTGACTCGGACGTCGGCTGGGGCCTGGAAATAGGAATAAAGAGTGAGATCGACGGCTCAGTGGATTTTCATCACTATAAACAATTTGAAGCCGTCGCGATGCGCTGATATACGTGGCTTGGAATGTTGCCGACTTTTGGGATACTTCAGACCGCGTGGTCAGCCCAAGGTGTGTTTTGTGCGGATTGGCTGACTGGCGGACTGGGAGTCAGGTTGCAATAACTCCTTCTTAATTTGGCCTCTATAGTATTCCCACTCTGTGGGATCCGAGCCCGGTGTAGTGGCACGCCTAGGGGCGGCTCTGGTCGCGCCAGCCACCTGTGCCCTCTCCCATCTCTGGTCTTCTTGACTTTGTCATGACACCGGGTTCAGGTGGGTGAGGGAAGATAAGGAGTGTGGTAGCTGTAGTGCAAATCTGCAATCACTTAAAACTAAGTCGCCGTCACTGCACCATCATGCTGTGGAGCACACGGTGGACCTCATCGAAATCGACGGTTGAACTGTCACAGAAACACTGGGCTGCGGTTGAAGTAGCCTTTTTTGGATGTCTGAATGCCCAGATATGTGCATTTACCCGATCTTGCATGCGGATTGGCTACCTCGCAAATAACGGCGCTCGCATGGGTTCCTCCAACTTGGTTTTAATGCCTGTGTGCATTTTGTTTATGTGGGTTGTCTTGCGAACCAAATCGGATCACCCCCTCCCGATCACACTAAGCCCTCATCAGCTCATTCAAAACGGCGCGCTTACAGGACGGACCTACACGTCCATTGATAATCGAGAGTGAACTCGAAATAAGCGGGCATCTTCCTTCGAAGAATCAGCTGGCGAAAGTCTGGCGCGCCGCCTGCCCTACATAATATTTCAAAGCCCCTGCGCTGGCCCTGTTGTGCAAGGACCGTTAACCGTCAGTGGACGATCTGAGGATAAGTAAGATAGGATACAATCACACCGCCATAAATCTCCCTACATATGCCGTCGTCGTCGTTGTCACGATTTTTACGACGCCAACATCTCGTTTTCTATCCGGTTCTTACTAGTTTTTCGATTTCGGCCGCCAATGACAGTTAAACGTTCTTCGAGCCTTCTGTCTACCTAAGGCCAGCCCTTATCTGGTGACAAGTCCCAGTTGTTCTATCTACAGCCGCTCAGAGTTCAAAAAACCTTTTCAGTTTTTCGGGTAACATTGTAGAACAAACCCCTAGTTCCTTTCTGTCATCTTTATATTTTTTCTGTTTATAAAGTAGAACGTAGGTGACACATCTGGGAAAATGTTAGACGAGAATCGGAAATGTGTTTTCGGTTAGGAAGCGTTTCATAGGGGAGATTTTAATATTGATTGTCATGCTGCATAGGCCCAGGATATGTCAGTTACTCCAGGATGGCGACCATTGAGCGAGTTTCTTTCCGACATTTCCGTAGAAATGTAATAACTTAAGTATCATACATTTTCCAAATTGGTTTTAGGTGCCTTTATAATTTCAAGTATATTTTAGAAAAAAAAATATACGGAAAAAACTTTCTTTTTTGTTCTACTCTTCGTAATTTATTCTCTTAGAAGAAAAGTTATCTCGCTTAATTTTGATCCCAACCTATAGCAGCACCCGAGCCTAAGGTTCAAAAACTCCTCGCTGTATATTTCCATGTAAAAGAAGTCATATATTTAGCAAAGCTTTTAGGAAGAGTTCATATAATGCCCATGAAATTTCACAAAGTGTTCAAACACTGACTAGAAAATTTCATTGACTGAAAGACGTCAGTACTTAAAGTATTAAAATTTGAAGAAGACGTAATTCTATGCCACATGCGTATGAGAAAGAGAAGTGTTGTACATTTTTTTTCTTTGAAATCTATTTTATATTTATAAAGACCTTTAAAAGTAATTGGGAAAATGTAAACTACTTAACTAATCACTTTTTTTACCGACTGTAGTTTATTCAGGTTGCCGGAACGAAACTCAATCATCTTGGTGGTATCCAAATGTTATAAAATTATTCTGCCCCGAAAACACTGTTCCATGCAGGAGAAACTGGATTTTGTGCTCAATAATTGCAAAGGCCAGTCCAACATAGATAACTTGATTGTTTCTGTCAGTCCGGATTACAGCAGTTTTACGCACAAACGAGCAATCAACAAAGCACTAGTATGTTGTATTTTTTTCGTCCCACTTGTGAAAAACTTGGCAGCCTCGGTGGGATTCGAAACCACGCCAGCCAACGCTCTAGCCAACTGAGCTACGAGGCCCCACCGGGAACCGTGAGTTTAATCACACTTGGGTCAAGTTACCCTCCCAGCTTACTGCAGCGTATGAAATCCACCAATTCTGATAAAGTAAGCTGACTGCCCAAGCAGGATTTCCTAATCAGTCAATCTAGAATCCACCTGATTACTACCAGGCACAATTAATTAGTAGAGGATTTTGTCAGATTTGAATAATCCCGTTGACCCACTTGTGACAAAAACTTGGTGGCCTCGGTGGGATTCGAACCCATGCCAGCAAGGGAAAGGCTTTAGAACAGATTTGGTGGATTCCATACGTTGCAGTAAGCTGGGAGGGTAACTTGACCCAAGCGTGATTAAACTCACGGCTCCCGGTGGGGCCTCGTAGCTCAGTTGGTTAGAGCATTGGCCTTTCTCTTGCTGACGTGGGTTCGAATCCCACGGAGGCCGCAGATATTTTCACAAATGTTTCAAAGGAATTATTCAAATCTGCAAAAATCCTCGATGTTGGATTTGTTAATGTGTTTCCGTATTTTGTCGTTGTACTATACTTATATTCTCTACTGGTAGTTATATTAAGCCTTAACTAATGAACGGGTCCTACGGCTTTTTATCTGATTTGATGGTTTTCGATAACACAAATTATTTCGTAGCTTATAAGTAATAATTTACAAACCTAACCGTCTTTTTAGAATGGTCTTTTCTTTATCGCAGTATAAGTTTCTTGGATGCTGAGTGGGCAGTCTGTGCGTACAAGAGCTTTTGTTCGAAGTTCGTTACCTTGAATCTGTTAAGTCACGAACTGCATATATTTTTTACACTGAGGACCTTGTTCGTGCCTATTTGTCCTTCTCACCACCCCTCGCCCCTTGTTGGACTTTAGAACCGCTTAGTGTGATTGGTGGAACAAGGTAGTTTTAACACCCAAAATGTATTGCCGCAAGGTCCATCGTGCGCGGCCCAGGCGCATTTGGCAAGCATAGAGGCGCCCTAGCCGGTCTCCTGTCTTCTTGACTCTGACTTGGAACCGATTCCAGGTGGGGAGTGAAGGAGAGAGTGTGACAAATGCGGCGCAACTCTGCTACCACTCTCAAGTCTGCCGTTCCTACACCCAGCACGCTATGGAGCACACGGTGAGCATTGCCGTAGGCGATGATCAAACTGACCCCATGCAGAGTACACCACTAGTCCGGCGTTTGTGCCCTCAGTAGGAACCATTACCGTGACATGTTGGAACTCACATGGCAAGACCTTCCGCATCATTAGCTACCAGCTTTCATTGCCCTCGCATCCGGTCGAAATCAGTAGCATTCTTACACAACCCATCTTTTGGGAATCACCCTGATTATTGTCCGCCCTAAATCGCCCTCCTAATGGCCTCCCAATACTTTGGGCCAGTATTTTACGTGACCGCTTTGATTGGAAGGCCCGGCCTCCATGGAAATTTGCTTCGAGATTGGTTGGATCACAAGTCAAAACTTAGAAGGAGATTGACAGTTACGACCGGAACCACGTGCAGTGACCAATACTCATGCGCCATTTTCCTCCGTCTGAAGCTTACGATTGCTGACACAAAAGTGCATCGCTAAATCATGTGCTGTTATGGCACTGGTAAAAACCGTCAATTGCAGAATTGGTTTCTGTCTGGTGATTATTCATCATAGTAGCGGATACATTTTCTGTGAAGGTTTTGCGGGTAGTTCGTTTGATCCGGTCGTTTATGGACATCAATCAAATGGGCCTCCTGGTTTATAATTATCGGCTAAACATTTTGAAGGAGGTCGGTTTTCACATAAATAAATTGAAGTTAGTTTTGCATCAACTGGAGCTGAGCCGAGTAAGCCTTAACTCGTGTTTCGTCCTGTGGCCTCGTTTTATACTGAAATGCACAAAAGTTGAACTCACAGTTGATTAACCGAGGATCTCTATTTTCTCTTATGAATCCACCCCCCAGATTGTGTCGTAATTCAGAGCTTAAGTTGCCTTCTCTGTAAACATCAATTCGTTCTGCATTAGGTGGAGAATTTTTAATGAATGGGAGCGCACAAACAGTTGATAGTAAACTCCAGCAGATGGCAAAATGGTTGTAGACGTATGTGGCCTACCAAAGCCGGTATCAGTTTGTATCGGGGATATGTCTGAGCCACGCGCAGCTCCATGGGATTATGCCATCACCATCTCACCGTCTTCCGAATCGGTAGCACTTTTAAATGCATTGCCCATGGCGTTGGTGTCGTTTGTCTCCGCGAGGGTATGGAAGCCTGAAATCTACTATCCGGTCTGCTGCCATCTGACTCTTCAAGCCATGCCCTTCGCTACGAGTCCACCTTCTGCCGGCTCTGATCTGACATGCTCACAGGCTTCACGGTGTTCCTTGGTTTGTTTCGATTGCCAGACACAGTTTTGTGCCTCAAAATGTGGAGAAGGCCTCCAATATTAATATTATTTCCCATCGCCATTTCTAGATTGATTGATCTATGCCCTGTGACCAGCTTTGAGAGCCGGAGGGTAGTGGACAATGTGCGGATGGAACGAATTGAAAAAGCAAAGTACACTGACTTGGATGTGCCTACTTACACCTTCGACTGAACTGCCCTGGTAACTTTGAATTCAGACAGAGATTAATTGTTGAGCCTTGGACAGTAAAACTCGTCAGGTGTGGCCTAACTCAGTCACTCCCACGTACTCAAGCTCCGGGCCGTGTGAGGCCCACCTAGACGGGTTATTGAGCCCTGGCACCAGGCTCAGGTTGATGCACGAAAGAGGGTAGGGAGAGTGGGGGTGGACTCTTCAACGCATTTCCCCACCATAACCAATTTCACATGCTTTTAACCCGTCGCGGTGCGCTAAAAACCATGGTTTGGAAGGCTGCCAACTGACTAGGTAACTCGGTCTTTGTGTGCGTACTGGAGGACTGAGAGTCAGGCTCAAAACCTCTATGGCTCTCCAGTTTATACAGGATCTGAGCCGCCTCTTTCCTGTTTGTTAGAAAGCCTGTTAAATTGTTCGGAGTTCAGATCACGTGTGTGGTACGTGTAGACGGAGTGTCGTCCTGACTTTACCTCGCCAATGGACTCAGCTGGATGAGGAAGGAGAGAGTGTAGCAGATTTGTGCAAGTTTGCAATCACTTTAAAATAATTAACGCACAAGTCACCATCCCGCGAGCACACGGTATACATCCCTTTCATGTGACGTCGAACTGGCATTTAGCATAACATGGATCTGAGGTCCATCGATCAGGCTTGACCGGCGGGGTGGGGGGCGGTTTGCGCGTGCCGTTTTTTCCAGAGCTCCGCACGTTGACAAAAAGTCACCTTGTCACAAGTATAACTAAACCAGATAAGGGCCGTAGAAGTGGTGCTTTCGGATTTATTTGACGTCATCAATCCTTATCCCAGCTCCAGGCTGAACAAGAGATGGATTCGTTTGTTCATTAAGTTTACTGATTCTGTTGGCTGTGAGCCTAGGACTAGTGTTGTGTCGGCTACGATTGGGAATTTTCAATTCAACATAGACTTGGCGCTTACCGAACTGGTCCGATATGGGTTTTTCTTTTTGCATTCACTAGCTGATGGCAGGGGAGGGCAGCTTTGCTAAGTCCCCTGGAATGGCTCCTTTCACCTTGTCTGCTAACTGGATCAACCGGCTCGAACCCTGCTCCTTCTCAGTTTTGGGGTTACGATAGGGCAGCTCGAAGGTCGCCAATAAGCTAGGTAGGGTGGAGACATTTTTTCTTTTAAATGGCACTCACCATCTCTGCACGTTGAATTACCATGACGGTTAAGGCATTATTGGCTTCCTCTTCCTGTCTGGCCTTTCGGAATCTTAACGAGGCGAGAAAATGTTCGTTATTTCCAGAAAAGTTATGGGGCTTTTGCACTGCCAGTTGAGCCTGAGTTCGGCCTGGAATACGCCAGATGCACGTCAACGACCCTCATTCCACCTCTTTGGCCAAGTTCCCAGCTTTTCCAATCTCCTGCAGTCATCCGTTTAAACCATGTACATGAGGACATTTCAGCCGTCGCGGACGATAACGACGTCCACCCTGCGTCCGAAGGAGTGGGTGCAGGCCGTTGACTTGCGCAGCATCTACTACACCCTCCCTTCCCCCACACACATCTTGCTTCGTTTGCAAGACATTTTCAAAACAACTGGAAGCGGGCTCCGGCGCAGTGCTTGCCAGCGCTTAACAGTTCGCGAAGGAGACACGATCACTGGAACAAGAGCCTGACGTTTTGGATTCTCTCTCGAAGCCATCCTCAGAGACAGTCACACAAAAGGGTGATAGGGGACACAAGGGGCGTGGTATTTATGGGTGTGTGGGGCCAGGTTACCAGGCACCGAACCCGTCGGTGACGGACAAAGTTAGACAGCCTGCCTGCTCATAGATGTGTGGATTATGAAGAAAAAAACGCTATCGCTGGAGAAGAGTTTTATTCGCCTAACGTTTTGAGTTTACACTCGATTCCATCATTCCTGATAATGGCAGAACGGTGATCCAAGAGCTTTTGTGAACTCTTCACGTATGGCCTCGTAGGTACTGTGAGAGAAGTAACCAAGATAAGGCCAGATTCTGTGGATTCATGAGCGAAAACGGTAAAAAACTGATTTGGCAGATGGTGGCGGCTGATAGAGCAAGAGGGTCTCTTCTGCGAATGTCACACACCTACCGATTCCGCATTCCACAGAATTCTCTTTCCTGCCCTCGCATTAGGAGGAGGAGGAGGAGGAGGAGGGGAATTAGCCACCCTTCCAAACCACAACACACTAGTAAGCTACACAATCGCGATCACCTGGCTGCTAGTTCGATCGTTGCGAGCCAGGACATCTACAGCATGCCAAACGCGGTGGGCTCAGGACAGCTGAGTAACGCATGTATTAAGTTACAGTGAAACAGACTTGCGCAGCATCTAACACACTCTTCCCTCACCCACTGTTCCAATGTCAGGACGACTGGATGTGGGATCCGGCGCAGTGACTGATTAGGCTCAATAATCTGTCTACGCGTGTCACTGATGACCTGATCCTCACAGCATGCACCAGATTCTTCTGAAGGCGGCTCGGATTTACCGTGCGTTAGATTGACATAAACAGATTGTAAGTGACTGCACAAGTGTGCGTCGAACCCGGGGCTCATATGACGATACATGAACCTTTGCCGAAATAAAAAACGACCTATTTTTCTCAGTGTACAACAGTGCGAATTATTTGCAGTTGCGGTGCGTGGATTCAATGGAGGACTCGTAACGCGTCCCACTTACGTGCCCAGGTTCACAAAAATAAACGAACTTTAGTGAAGCACTGTTTTTTTTAGGCTGAGGACACTAGTATATTTAACAGTCCTGACTGTAGTGCCATTGTAAAAGTTCAACCACAACAGCGATGTTCAGAACAGCGACTGTCAGCAGACTAACTATATGTGCTGCCGCATTTCATGTGCACCTATACAGTGAGGTAGTGTGAAGCAGAAGTGCATCATTACTGATGTTCGTGTATGTATATTTGATCACAAAATGACCCATGCGCTGTCCAAAACTCCTGGGACAGTTCAGACTGGGGTGGCTTTTGTATTCAAAAGAATATTTACATAGGAAGAGGGAACGACAGAGAGAAGGCAGACGGGCATGGTCATTTTTGACTCATTAAACCTCGTCAGTCAGTCAAATCAATTCCCAGGTTTGCGGGCCTTCTATCTTTCTCAACCACGTTTGGTCAGTTAGCGTTCAGTAGTGCTACGTTCTAACATTTGGCTACGGACGCGTTGACAATCGTTTTGATCGGGTATATAAACTTTAGTGGGGGGGGGGCGCTCACCGATCAGGCACTGATCCTCCGGGCGGCCTGCGATAGATTTGCTGAGAACAACCTACATGCTAGTCCGGCCATGTTAGAGGATGCATTTGGCCACAGCCTCACGAGATGGATACAGACGTGGCTTATGCGTTCATCTGTTTCTAGGGTGACCGACTTGCTTGACGCCTGCCTCAATTCCTTCCTATGCTCTTTGCCTTCGGATAGGAAGACAAAGTTCAAACAAACGAGGAGTTTTTTTGGGGCTCAAAGGGTGATAAGACTAAACACCCTGTCTACGCGTGCCATGTACATGACATTATCACCACTCAGGTGTCTCTGGTTATTTTGGGAGCGGCTTGAAGCTCACATGAAGGAGCATGCCAGTAAGGCCATAGTAAGGAAAAACCATTGCATTCTGACTCAGTCCTGAGAAGGAATATGTTATTCCCTCAGTTACCAGCATGACAAGCCACGGCGGTTAGCGCGTCCTGACGATTCCAAGCTCGTCAGGTTTGTTGTGGTAAGGAATGTGCTGACTTTCCATGAGAGCAGATTCCGCAGTATCGGCCACATTAGGCGCACCTGTTGGCACTAAGTGAAATCGCCCTCTATCACGTGCTGCACACGTGTTGGCCCCGCAGTCTTCAAGTTGGATGATCCTCGCGTAAGTGGCATATACACAGTTTCACATTTGATGTTGTGTTCGTCATACCCACACTGACCATTCTCACCGCGTGGATAGTGCATAAGTGGCATGTGATTGGTTGCTGGTACTTGCAGTGCGTATGCGTGTTTTATGTGGGGCAGAGTGGAGTGTTGTTGGCGGAGATGGGGGGCTAAACTGTACCGTCTTACTGAAAGTGTTCGTGCCTGCACATACAACCGAGAAGACTAATACGGTTTATGTGGCTCCTTTGACAGGACAGGAAGGGAGGGGCGTAGTGGCTCTAGCCATTGGCTTGCCAGTCATGCTGCGATGGACCCTCAGATGACCGACCAGGTCGATGCACGATTGGAAAGTGCGGTCACAATGGGACAAAGTTGGAACTGTATATGTGTTGATTTTCGTTTCTGGCCTGTCGGCATTCGTGTTGCACTGGATGTGGAGGTGTCCAACCGAGCCTAACCGAGATCTAAACACAATATATCAGTGAGGAAAAGTCATAATATTTTTTTCTCTGATTGTGCTGTGTGTTATGCAGGATGGATTGGTAATTTTGACTACAGCGCGCTGAAGGCTGTCGACTGATGCCAATGCCGATCTTGAATGTATGCATATTGACAGGCTTCGGGTGGTTGTAACTTCAGCTCGTGACCTTCACGCCTTGCGTGTCTCTCGTTTCCTCCTATCTTCCATTATTCGCTTGGCATCGGGGATTCCTGTTCGCGTTTTACTGCAGTGCGCCAGACCTGACGGCTCTGTGTGAGACCTTCTTACTTTTCTTCGTGTATGTGCAGATGCTTGAGTGAGGTATTGAGAGTATCCTTGTGTTGTAGCTTCTATCGACCTTTTCTGTCAATTTCCGCAGTTACCATCACCTTCTGGGCAGTTGCTTTTCAGTCACTCTCATGATATGAGCATTCCGACGCAGTTGCATTTGTTTCAGCCCGTCCCTTCCAGTGTCTCAATGGTTATATCCTTTCCGATCGCTTAACCCTCGATATTATTTGGGGGCAGCTGCGATAAGAGGGGCTTCGCTTTCTAACCTGACTTTGTTACACTTTGAAAATCTCCACCCCGCACCGGAAAGTAATTGAAATGGCAGCTCTGGAAATCCCCAGTTTCTTTTCCTGCAGGATATTACGGTCATCCCAGACGAGTATTGTAACCCACCAAAGACCTGTACATCTTTGGAGTTCCAACTTGCAATCTCGTCGGTGAAATTGATTGTTCAAATGGTGCTCTCTAAGTTCGTGAATTTATCTACTGATGTGAAACGAGTTCCATGGGCACCTGCCATGGGTTCCGGGCGGTATTTGACCACTGCCTTCTCTGCGCTAATGTTCGGGCAGGTGCAGATCCAAGCAAGTGAGCCTACGCTCCGTCACACGTCCTTATCGGTTGTGTTTTTCAGCGTTCAGTCATCTGTGAATTTGAAGTCGGGGACACTTACCTTCATAATTTCGTTTTTGATTGTATTCATTGTATTCATTTCGGTGATTGGTGGTTATTTCTGGCCGCTCTTCTCGGTAGGCGACCTTCAGTCTAACCACGAACACGAGGTTCAAGAAGTTAGGGGCAGTATATAATTCCGCTTCATCCTATTTGTTACTGTGAATGTCTCGGGCTCGAGAGTGAGCGTCAAAAGAGAGCGAGACGATTGAGTTCCCTTAACGATCAGTTAGTGTTCACCTATGATTTTTACTTGTCCAGATCTAAACCAACAAGTCGACTAGACCGTAGCTCAATGGTTAGAGCCTTGAACTTTGATCAACAGGTCGCGGGTTCGAGCCTCGGCTGGAGCACCATCTGCCTCACTGCTGACGGCTAGTAAGCAAGAAATGGTCATTCCAGTTTCCCTAGTCTTTTTCCGGTAATATTCATTTGCCTCTTCTACTACTAGCCGCTGTGCGGCTGCTGTTGGAGCTCGACAGTGAACCTCAAGGCAGAGCGGGACGAGTGAGCTGCGTTAACAATCGGTTAGCGTTCATCAACAAGACTTATAATTGTCTGCGGCGTACTCCATCATACCATCGTGAAGTGAATCTATCAGGACATCCGACGGTGTTGTACAGGCTAGATCGTAATTTCTCACAGTTTACAGGCCGCGTAAATCATGCCCGTGGTTCCACCTTGTTTCAGCAATATGCACTGCGTTTCTGGAAGAAATTTCTGCTCTAGATACGTGTGTAACACCGAGACGCATATCTTGCCAGCCATGCTAAAAAGTAGTGCTGTCACATATTTCTCCTTGTGTTCCTTTTCGATTCTATAAGTGAACAGTCTCTAGATTTTGGGTGGACTTTAGTCGGAGCTTGGATATTGTTTTCTTTGCTAATTGTCTGGGAGTGCGGATTCTCAAGGGTAGTATTTGTGTCCACTGGGGGAGGGTGAACATCTAAGGATGCTCGTGATCCGTCTCAGTAGCGGCAGCGTACTGGTTGCGTGGGGACTTCTATGACGCAGCTGACGACTTTCTTCATCTCACCGCGGTCTGCATATCCTTGAATTTATTATGCCTCACGAGGCCACCAATGTCGTTTCGACTCCACCGGCCCTTGGTACACGAGGTTTCAACGTCGAAGGAATGGCGTGTACTTGACGTTGATCCTGTTCTGGCATAATTCGTGTGTCGCTTCTTTTCCTGGTGGCTCCTCTGCTGCGTGTGTGCTCCGAGCCTGAGACTACCACGACAGGTTAAGTGCCGTGGCTTGGATGGTTGCCACGCCATCAGCCCAGTGGGTGTTTGTGTAGATTGGCTGACTGGTGGTCTGAGTGTCCGACTGCAAAGGCTCCTTGTTAACGTGAGCTTTGACTCACTCACCCCCTTTTGTGTGAACTTCTGGTGCTTGTGTTGGGGGCAGGTCGTGAAGTGGGTTGCGCGGACAAGGTCATTTTGGTATGTCAGCAGCTGCACCCGTAATCCGCACCAGTTAAACGACCGGCTTGGGCAGTGGATGGGGTATGGAAATGGGAATTGTGAGTAAGGTCAATGGCTCAGCGTATTTTCCTCAGTGTGCACAATCGGACGCGCTTGAAGCTATCACAGTATGATACAAGTCATGGCTTGCAAGGTTGCCAATTAACTAAAAGCGCAAAGTCGGCCAAGTTTGCTTTTGTGTGGAGTGGTCGACTGGCGGAATGAGAGTCAGACTGCAATGGCTCCTCCTTACGGTGGCCTCTATGGCACTCGCACTCCATGTTGTCCGAACCAGGCGTGGCGGCACGTGGAGGGCCGGATCTGGCCGCGCCAGCCACTTGCACCCTCTCCCGTCTCTTATCTTCTTGACTTGATCATGACGCCGGCCCCAATTGGATGAAGGGGAGAGAGTGCAGTAGCTGCAGCGCTAGTCTACGCTCACTATGATCGAATTCACGTGGAAATCACCGTCCCTGCGCTACCTTGCCGTTGGGCACACGGTTGACCTCGTCTGACACGACGGGTTAATATTGCCCGTTGTTCTCGGAAGGCTGATGCCGAATTTCCAAGTATTTTTCATCGAAGCATTCTTGATGCTCGTCGTGTCTGTGACTACGTACCTCCAGAGCTGGGGCGATTACCTCGACCGGATCTCAACAGTAGCATTCTCTTCTAGGATATGCATTTGTTCCATTTTGATGTTCATGTGGTGCCCAAAATTCCATCCTTTTTGTTGCAACTTTCGACTCGGTGGCGATCGGATACCCCCTTTCAGATTGCGTGATCTATGGATGCGCAGGTGTTAATATCACCGAGGTGCATCAATTTGTCCACCTTAGACGCACTCGCAAGTAGGGCAGGTGGATCTTTGGGGAATTTGCCCTTCACGTCGTTAAGGTCTGTCATAAGAGGGCGTGGGCGCTGATAATGTTGTTAAAATTCTCCAAGCCAACGTAGCGGTCTCGTGGTCATGACACGAGGGTCATTGTCCTGTGTGGGACAGGACACTGCTGTCTCACAATGTCAGCCTTAGTGGCGAAGGCGACCCCAGCGTCTCACCGCAGTCTTTGTTCGTTCTAGATAACGTGTGCAACCGGCAGCCACTTCTTGCACCCTTGCTTGTTTTCAAGGAGGCGCGTCTAACTGCGGTTTCCACCTTGTAGCGAGCCAGCTCGCGGGCACTCGGTAGGATTGTCTTATATGGCGGCCAAAAAGGACATGGGACTGGGAACCGCTCCCGAGGCATACGGCTTTGCTCCGAATCCTGGGGATATTAGGTTACGTATTTAGGTGAAGGTTAGGATTAAGTTTAGGGTTAGGGTCAGAAGTATGTTACGGGTTAATGTTCGGGTTCGTGTTTACTGTAGAGTTTGGGTTTAGGGTAAGGATTGACCCTTCGTGAAATGTATGGCAAGGTCACCAGAAGCATGTTCACTTTGACAGACGGCGGTAAGGCGCGTGGACGGTAGCCGTTGTTGGTGTTATTGTTTGCCCGCATTTGTCTAGTCAATAAGCCATGCTTGGCTTGCTGGCGACGCGATTGCCAGTATTTTTAAGGCCAAATGGTTGCTCGACGCGAGCCTCCCGGATTAAGCCTGCCACCTGCGTACAATATCTTGTTTAGCACACCTTCAAGGGCAGTTTAGTTTGTCAGTCACAACGCCCACACGCATCTCGGTTTTCCGAAGGCAGTGGGCATGGGAAGAGAGTGAGGTTGGCACAAAGGACTCTGTCTCACTATAAACAGCTTCACACGCAACGGTGAACTTCATCACCTGCGGCGGTCAATCTTCCTGGCGTTTTTTTGCTCGTTCTCATTTTTCAACGCTTTTGACTTGACTTTTTCACGTTCTTAGCGGCTGAGGGCAACTGTCTGTTACCTTACAACCTCCTTAGCATGGCTTTCTTTCTACTGTCATGTCTCTCCGGGTACATTGTGCGGACAACGGCAACCCAGACATTTTCTTTAGTCCACCGTGAGTTTTTGCATAGATGCATTTCGAGGTAGTAATGGTAACTAGTGCTTTGGTCAGTCATTTTGGTAAAACAAACTGCTTCGCCTCCTTTAATGTCCGATGAAATTACTGCTCGAAATTGGCGTAATATTCATACCATCTGTCGGACAAGCCTGAAAAGGTGCTTTTCTGAAGGATTTGCTCCATGTTCGTGCATTAATTTCCTCGTAAATCAAACAGGGCAGCATGGAAACCGGATTGCATATATCAGGAAACACATGGCGAACGCGGGGGGACCCACTGAGAAGCCGAACCTCTCGCAGCTGCGTCATGCAGCGACAGAAGATCGGCGTAACGCGCTTTTTTATACTTGCAGCTAGTACCTGTGCATAATTAAATACCTTAGAATTCGTCAAATTTTTCATAGCTGAAGACCTTCTTTTGGAGCTTTGTGTTGAACCCTTGAATTCAAATGAAGCCTAGTTTTGTCCCCGAGGGAGTAGTGGACGCCTGGGATTTGAGCGGCCTAGTTGAGTTGTAAATTAAAACAGCCAGTCCTGTCGGTCGTAAACCTTCTTTCTTTATTGAAAATAATGTGCGACCTAAGAAAATGTCTCACAATTTTAAATGACTGGACGCTCCAAATGAAACATCTACCTGTTGTTTTTTCAGTGGAATTACCTAAATCACCTAGTTGTCATTACTGAGCAGTATACGGAATGGGTGTCCTGTCATGTAATAAAACAAAAATGAGGAATGACATTACCGAAAAAAAACAAGGGAGACTAGAATGGCCCTTTCTGGCTTAGTATCCGTCCTTAGCCACCCATCTCAAACCCCAGGTTTTGCGGTTTTGGACTTATAACGATCAGGTCGCGAGTTTGAGCCTCGGTGGCGCAACACCTGGGGTTGGGTATGGCTGGCTGATGACGGATAATAAGCCAGAAATGGCCATTCCAGTCTCCCTTGTCTTTGTCGGTCGTGTTATTCTGCCTATATCCTTAGCTGCCTCACGGCTGCTGGCGAGACTCGAGAGTTAGCCCCAAGGCACAACGGGACGATTGAGTCCCGTAACCGATCGCAGAGCACCCATCTACCATTGTTACTATTCCCGATCGAAACCGACACGACAAGGAACCCGTGGCGCAGTGGCTTAGAGCGTTGGAGTAATTATGAATGTTAGTAGGGGTAGTTTTATCACCTATAGGGTGGGTGTCTTTACGCGGCGCTTCGAAATCATGATAAGGTCCTTCCCCAAACACTCACGCAGAGGCCCGAACATGCACTCGAATGACTGTTGCTGGGACTGGACAAACCTGGTCACATCCTGGCTGCCGTCACTGGTGTTTGATTGTTCCCCGCCTCCTATAACTGTTGCTTTTTTGCTGCCGCTTTTACCTCTGAGGATGGAATCCAGTAAGAGTTTGAAAATTGGCATGAATACAGCTATGATTTCGGCGAGCGGATAACCTTCTTCTTTTCTTCTTCTTCTTCTTCTCCTTCTTCTTCTTCTTCTTCTTCTTCTTCTTCATCCTTTTCTTCTTCTCCTTCTTCTTCTTCTCTCTTCTTCTTCTTCTTCCCTCTTCTTCTTCTTCTTCCTCTTCTTCTTCTTCTTCTTCTTCTTCTTCTTCTTCTTCTTCTTCTTCTTCTTCATCTTCTCCTTCTTCTTCTTCTTCTTCTTCTTCTCCTCCTCCTTCTTCTTCTTCTTCTTCTCCTCCTTCTTCTTCTTCTTAATCATCTTCTCCTTCTTCTTCTTCTTCTTCTTCCTCTTCTTCTTCTTCTTCTTCTTCTTCTTCTTCTTCTTCTTCTTCTTCTTCTTCTTCCTCTTCTTCTTCTTCTTCTTCTTCTTCCTCTTCTTCTTCTTCTTCTTCTTCTTATCTTCTTCTTCTTATCTTCTTCTTCTTCTCCTTCTTCTCAACTTGGCATAAGCAGGCAGTAAATGTGCAAGCGTTCACTGAGGGATGGCAGCGTCAAGCATGATTTAGAAACGTCAGGTAGATGCATTCATCTTTGCAGAGTTCTAGCGGGCTTAATCTTCCGAACTAAGCCCTCGTGTGTACGAATCTTCGCTTCGAAAACAAAGTGGATTTTTGACTACAGACTCAGTCTGTGCCGTTCGGAACCTTCTAGGCAAGCTCGTATTTATTCTGAGTCCTGTTTCCTGGGCATACCTGGTGCCTGCCTGAAATTGGATTTACCCACTCTCACCTGCGTAGGTATCTGAGGTGGTCCAGTCAGAATCACCGCCACAGGGTGGCATTCGAGGTACAAAAGAAATTGACTTGACTTTTCACGATGTCACTACAACTGTGTTTATTGACTTTCTGAAAATCTGCCATCCCACTCACCCCTGTTCTCCTGGCTTCTTGACCGTCGGAGCCGGTCCTATAGTAAACTCGTCGGTTTTCCTAAGCAGTCCACCAGATGACTGTCAGGCCTACTTTTAAATCGGTGTTTTTCAGTTTTGAATAATTCCACTAATGGTTGGCTACGCTCAAGACCCGGACATGCTGTCGTAGCTTCGGAACCCGCCAAGGTCGCCGAGTTTTTAACTAATGGGTATGCAGTTTAAATACTCAAAGCTGCCCAAAACAATTAGGATGGTATGGTAATGACCTGAATGATATTCAGAAGAGATTTTCTGGAATAGAGACCAGCCCTTGCATCCCAGGCGCATCGTACGGCAAGAGAGACTACTGACGGGATGCCCGAGAGCTCAGACAAGTAAGTTGTTAAGCACAGCGTTCGACTGGTAGTTCCCTCTTTGCATAGCTTTTTTCAAACTTCTGTCTGGCATTTCTTGAAAGGGTATTTATTCTTTCTTGGGGAATCTTTGGATACCGCGGGCCGCCACCTATAGTTAGTCATAGTCCATCCACTTGAACAGAACGAAGCCCAATTGTCCAAGTGTCTTCTATAGCCTGATGGGTTTTGAAGCGGAACTCATTCGTGCCTGATATTGTTTCTTAACGGAACTGACTGCGCCAACTTTTACAGTCTACTAATTGAGGCTAGCTTTCAACGCATTCTCGTCAGGCCACCCCGTAAATGTATCGATCTGCTGAGAATTGATGAGAAATAGCAATTTATGTGCTCAAAATAGCCTTCTGACTCCTTCTATGGGAATTTTTAAAACATCAACTGAGGTGGTGCTCTGATCGTGCAACGAATCCAAAGATCTGGCGTTTTCGGCAGAGGTCTGGAGGTGCCTGTTTAGTTGTCCTGTAGCATGGCGTCGTGCATCGTCGGGAACATGTCTCTTCCACTCGGTCAGGGGCTCTGCCTAACTGACTTGACTGCCGATGTTGACTAATAAGACGATGGCATTTAGCTTGGAAAAAGAACCTCACTCCACGATGCCAGCACTTGTTCCTTCGTTGGCTGCGTTAAAGACGTCGTGCGGGACGGCCTTTTGCTTTGTCCTGTTAAGCGCGCTTTCAACTGCTCCGCTTATACATAAAAGCATTACAATTAGCAGTCTGCATCGTGCGGTTTGCCTAATACCAGCGCTGTCGTAAAGCACGTGTCGCTGAAGTGAATTTCTTGAAGGGTATCTGTTCCCTAGCCGTAATCCCCTGGAATTTAGCGCAAGACCACCTGTGTTACGGGGAGTGGGGAGGTTTCTATGGATTTTTCAAAGCGTACATCTCCTTAGACGTGTACTTTTCACAGCTAAACAACAAGTTATCCTGGGCCGCATCCAATTCCCTTGACAACTTTACCCTAAAACCTGTGAATTAAGGATCCTCCAACTTACTCAGCAGTTGAATAAACTGCGTGCATGTTAGTAGTTCTCCTACAAGCCCTGACTGATCAGGTTGGATGGTTTGCAAATTGCTTCTGAATGAACTTTGAGGCCTCCTTCTTATGCCCTAACCAGTGGGGAATCCTCGTAGGCATGTTAGCGGTGTGAAGCGAGAGTGCAACCAAGAGTTGTCCCCTGTTGTCGCGAGCTCTCCACCCTGTCTTCGCCTGCAATTTTTGGGAGGTGGATAAAAACGGCTGTTCTTTAATCAACTGCACTGTCTTCAGGTCACGGATCTTGTCCTCTTCCATGCCCCACCGCCTAAGGCTAATGGGAATCGTCATGGTTCTTGGGCCGGTTCGCGGCGCGTGGTTTTTGCAGCGATTTCATTAGTTGAGCCTGTTTTACGCCAAACGCTCGGAAAAGAGTTGCTGACCTCATGGAGGCTTTCTCTAAGCTTTTAAATGCAGCTACTCTGTGCAAGAACTGCCGATTTGTGGACCATCTGCACGAAAATCCGGGTCCTATTTGAGGAAATAAACTCACAACGACAACACAGGCTGTTGTTATTCGCGCTAACGAAGCAAGCGTGGGAGCCGTAGCTCTGTCGCACGCATGACACGAACACTCTTCAGATGACCGGAGTCGGTCCCCAATTAGGCCGACCTACTGACCGAGAGGGACAACCTTGCCTAGAAACTTATTTCTTCGCCTGGCGCTAAAAAATCACACGCACTTCCGGTTACCGTGGAATCCCGTAAGCTGAGGAGAGGGAAGCCCGATGGAGAGATCGACATTTCGAACGTAGATTCCGACGGTGTCCACCGTATGCCCCACAGAATGGTGTTGCAGGGAAGGTGACTTGCGCGTGGATTAGTTTTAGCAGACTTGCGCTGCAGCTTCTGCACTCCCTCACTCTTCTCTCAGCCACCTGTGTCCGGTGCCAAGACAGAGTCAAGAAGACCGGTCGTGGGGTTGGGCCACGGAGACATCACATAGTCAAGAAGCACATTAAGATCTGAATATTTTTATGTGTCACCATGTGTCTAGTCCGGTTCTTCTCTCGGGCCCAAACTTGAATATATCTACTAGAAGTTACGGCCCAGTTATGTTAAGTAGGTGCTCACCGATTGGTTACAGGACTCACTCGTCCCGTTGTTCCTTTGGGGCTAACTCTCGAGCCCCGCCAGCAGCCGTAAGGCAGCTAAGGATATAGGCAGAATAATATGACCGACAAAGACAAGGGAGACTGGAATGGCCATTTCTGGCTTATTAGCCGTCATCAGCCAGCCATACCCAACCCCAGGTGCTGCGGCGCCCGAGGCGCGAACTCGCGACCTGTTGGGCAGGAGTCTAACGCTCTACCCACTGCGCCACTACGCTAGTTCGACCGTCGTGTTCGACGGTGTCCACCGTATGCTCTGCAGGGACGGTGACTCACTGGTCAGCCACGCAACACTCACAACTCATACACTGGGCCGACGGTGTGGTCTGGTGTAAGCGTCAGATTGGCAGCCTTCCAAGCCACGGTTTCTAGGATACCGTGATATTCTCAGGGACATGATGATAGTGAGTAAGTTGTGTGTTTTGGTGAAGTTAGTGTGCGCTGATGTGGCTTAGCCTCGGGTGGTTTACCGCAGGTTGTCGTGGAGGCGCATGTGTCCTTATAGGCCCATGTGGTGTGTAAATGTGTGGGAGCAGTGGAGTCAGCGGAGGCGGGCGCGGCGACTGTATGTCGGAGCTCCAGGCAGTGGTTCACCAGCCTCCGTGTGATGGATTTACAGATAACCGACCAGGCCGCTGCGTCATTTGAAGTTGCGGGCGCAGTGTGGGCAGGAGAAATCGGGAGGGGCTGGGGGGGATGTCGTTCGTGGTAGTGAGAGTAGCAGTGGCAGTGAGAATGGCGGGAGTGGAGGGTGTGCATGGGGTATTAGTGTTGTCGGCATAGCGGTGAATTCCACATGTGACCAAATAGGCCCATGCGATGAGTGAATGCGCGAGGACAGTGAGGGCAGTGGAGGTGGCGATCTCTGCTGTGTGTTGGTGCTCCAGGCACTGGTTCACCAGTCTCTGTAAGATGGATTCGCAAGTGACCGACCAGGCCGATGCGTGAGGTGAATGTGCGGTCGCATTGAGGACAGTTTAGGAGAGAGTCCGCATCGCTGGTGATGGTGGTGACCGTGGCTGCGGCGGTGGGGGTAACCGGTAATGAGTACTGGGATGTGATCTCTATGATGGTGGGAGTAGTGGAATTGGTGCAAGGAGTAGGGGTGGGGGATCCGAAGGAGGGTTGGTAGAATTTGACGTAGAAGTTGAAGTTGTCGGATTCTAACGAGGCCGATTCGCGCGCGGAGGGTGCTTTGACAATGTTGACAGTGCGGACATGTTGGAAGGGCTTGGGCATTGGCGGTGTAAGTCCGGGGCGCTGGTGAATTTCGTGCCGCTCTTTTGGCCTTAGCGATGGTGATCCGTTTGGCTTCGTAGATTGCTACCCCTGGCTTCACTGTCCTCCTCCAGGCCAGTTGTTTCCGGGCGAGGTCCTCTCAGGTCGCCGGGTTGATCTGCAGTTGCTTCAGGGAAGTCCTCAGAGTGTCCTTGTAGCGTCGTACTTGACCCCCTTGTCGACGAGAAAGTATGGCAACATCTCCATAGAAGAGTCGTTCGGGTGGTCGTTCGTCGTTCATCCTCTGTGTCCGTGATCCTCTCTTGCCATCTCAGCTTTAGTATTCTGCAGAGACAGCTGGAGTGGAACTGGTTGAGCTTCCGCGCCTGATTTCGGTAGATCGTCCAATTCTCCGCTCCATACAGCAGCGTCGGCAATATGACAGCTTTGTACATCTTGATTTTGGTGCTGAGTTGGAGACCGTGTCGATTCCAGACCACGTTCTGCCTTTGTCCAAAGGCTTAGCTGGCTTTGGCGATCCGATGGGCGATCTCATTGTGGACTTTGGTGCTGCGGGAGAGATTGATTTCCAGGCACGTGAAGCTATCCACAGATTTCAGTTGAGCGCCATCTACATTGATGTGAGCTGTGGCTTAGGTGGTATTGGGCGGCGGCTGATGCATCACCACGTTTTTCTTAGTGTTCGTGCAAAGTCTGAAGTCGTCACAGGCGGTTGCATTTCCTCTTCTGGCGTTGCATTGAGTGTGCAGTCGTCATCGAAGAGAAGTTCGCGGACGGTGGCTGTGGATACACGCGAGTGGAAGTGCATCCGCCATTGGTTGAGGAGTCGGTCGTCCATCCGGTAGGCAATGCGGATCCGGGGCGTTCGTCACGGTAGGTTCCCATGGCAGAGAACATAAGCCTGAAGAGGTTAGGCGCAAGGAAGCAGCCCTGCTTCACGCCGTTGGTAACTACAAATGCTTCGGATACTGTCCCGTTGTCAGTAACGCGTGCCATCATCCCGTCGTGAAGCTGACGCACCATATGCGTGCACAGTTCAGGACAGCCGAATTTCTGCATGATTTTCCGCAGCCCATCGCTATTTACCGTGCCAAAGGCTTTCGTCAGGTCCACGAAGATAGATTCGATGTAAGTCCGCATCTCCTGGCACTTCTCTTGCAGCTAGTGAGCGGCAAAGATCATGTCGATTGTTCCTCGGTGTCGTTGGAAGCCAGATTGCCTTTCCGGGAGCAGTCCTTGCTCCAGATGAGCGTTCAGGCGATTTAGGAGAATGCGGGCGAAGATCTTGCGATTATCAGCAGCGAGATTCCTCGGGGGTTGTCACAGTGTTGGTGGTTCCTCTTCTTCTTGTGGACAAAGGTGGCGTCTTTAAAATCCCGAGGGACTTGTCCTTGGTGCCACATTTCCTGGAAAAGCGTTGTGAGTCGGTTCATCATTTGGGGTCCGCCATGCTTGTAAATCTCAGCAGGGATCGCATCCGAGCCAAGTGTTTTCCCGATGGAGATTTGGTGCCCGTCTCTGATGGTTTCTTGGAGAGAGAGCGGGAGAGCAAGGTCGGCGTTGATTTCAACTTCAGGCATTCGATCGATGGCGGTGTCGGTGATGGTGGAGGGCTGGTTGAGAACGCTTTGAAAATGTTCCGCTCATTGCATCAGGATTTGCCTCTTCTCAGTTAGAAGCGTCCTTCTGTCGGCACTATAAAGAGGGGCAGCGCCTTTGACGTGAGGTCCGTAGACAGCCTTGGTGCCGGCGAAGAAGTTCTTCAATTCGTTTCGGTCCGCGTGCCCTTGGATGTCCTCGGCTTTGCAGTTCATCCAGGCATCCTGCATCTCTCGCAGCCGTTGCTGTACAAGGCGGCGACTTCGATAGAAAACTGTCTTGTTTGCAGCGGTAGGGCGATCGACGTAGGCTTTGTGGGTAGGGTTAGGGGACAAGAACGAAATATGCGACCCCACTCAGGGAATACAAAATAGGTTAGCGACCGGTGGTAATAACAATTGATAGGTGTGCCTAAATGAAGAAAAGGGTCGCACAATAGTTTGATGCCCCGAAAAGTCTGCGGATTTCGAGATCCGGCGGCTTCGCCTCACGCCGACCAATATGCACGATATCATTCCTAGCTGACCTGACCCACTTTAATACGGACCCTTGAAGGAAGTAAGAATGAGGTCCGCCGTGCGCGATCTTTCATTATCAAAGTAAAACGGATGCGCTTTGAAACTATTGCGGCATCCTAATAGTCGCAACTTTTAAGTTGTCATTTGACCCGATACTTCGGTCCTCCTACCCCGAAAGACATAATGTGTGACCCGGCAACTAATACTAACCCTAACTTGCGACAGGTAGTGCGGTCGCGTATTACACGCCGACCTATCCTGTGTTCCCTGAGTTGGGTCGCATATTATGTACCTGTCGGTTAGGATTAGTATTATGAGTGCGGCTACGGTTTGGGTGTATGTTAGGACTAGTGTTAGGGTTAGGACATGAGAATATTTGCCCTTCCTGGACTTATGCGCAGGGCCATCTTCAATACATGGTCGGGTTGCTCCTATCCCCATTTCCCCCATGGTGTTGATTGTGCCGACTCATGTGTGGTTCTCAGCTTTTGGGACACTTTTATTTTTACAGCGCCGTGACACCTTTGCATGCTGTTTGCAACTGGCAGCGAACATTACAGATCGTTCGCCTGGCTGACTGCTCTTTGATGGGAAGCCGACGTCTCTGAGTCTGGTACTTAAAGAACCACCTGGATTTCTAGGGGCCTATAAACAACTTTAACACATGCTTTGCATGGTACGCACATACAAACGTGGAGCCAGACCGTGATTGCATTGTGTTCCTCGCCAAAGCCCAGTGCTTCATCGATCGCAAACGACCATGTCGTTAAGTTTGCGCTTCGACCTAGGTATGGCACAGATACTGGTATCCTCCCTCCCCTGAGATATTGTCCTTCAGTGTCTTGTAATGCATCCAAACAAGTATTCGAGGCAAATACGATTCGTTTCCTGTTCGTATTATTGAAGGACATCGCGTTTCATCTCCTAAAAGGGAGCAGAGCGTATACCTATCCGTGTACTTTGCTCTTCGACTCGGGATTTGAACTCGCGACCCTCCAAACTTTGTACGCATAGCGTTGCAAATATGTAACTTTGCGTATCTTTTAATGAAAGGAAACATGCCCGCGATGATTTACCGTGCTTACCACACAGGCACTAATTAAAATCATTCATTATTGATGTGCTACTGACTGCCTGTTGGCAGCTTGTAAATACTCGGTGATTATTTCACCTAAATATTCATATGCACTCTCGAAACTAATCTGAAAGCTTTGTCCCGAAGGTAGCACTCAAATTGGACTTCGTATATCAGAAAGCACTCGGGGAACACCGAGGTATGCACTGATGAGCCGGACCCCTCGCAACTGTGTAACATGCCTATCTGGGTTTTTAGCTAGTGCCTCTGTTGTCAGTATGGTAAATTATTCAAAATAAGTCGCTCCCACACTCATAGCGTTTGCTCGCACTTAGTGCAACTATTGCATGGTCGCCAACATCGGAGTCGTAATTCCCGTGACTCAATCACCATTGTAGTACACGGAATCAGCTGCCGAAATTCGATGGATATCGTATCGCCGTCGCCCAGGACAGACTATTAATGGTGGTGGAGAATCGTCTGACCTTCTTCATTGGTCTCGTACCCTGCAAAGATTTGGTGACGTAAAAAAGCATTTTTTTCAGGCAAGCGACAGACGCAATTTAAATAGAGCTTCAGAAGCTACCGTCGAACTTGCCACAAACGTATCCACGTAAGGGCGACTAAGCGGCGCACTAAGTCGCAGCGCATTAAACTAGAAGACATGTTCGCTTAGTTACAATATCTTCGACGGTTGCCCAGAGCGAGTGGTCACCAGAAATACCCTCGGTGGTCGATACAGATTCGGAACTAGAACCGAAGAGGCCCTAACGCCACTCAGTTGGAATCGTGCACAGACCAGCGGCATCTAACTCATCGAAGGTCTCGCTGCCATTACGGAAAAGTTCCGGGGGCGTTTACTCGGTCTGGTGCGCTTACTCGAAAGTCAACTTTATCAGATAATCTAGACGACTACTCCGGATGCCATCGAGCAAACACGCATCAGCACTGGAAAGGCATGACGCCAACGCCCGAGTATCAGCTCACTTGATGGGAGCTGGTCACATTCTCAAGTACAAAGTGGCCGAAATTCTCGCACGAGGTGACAACTGTATGAGTCATGAGCCGTTGGGTTCGTTTCTCGGGCTTTTGTTAGGTGAGCCAGCAGAATCCAATCCATTCCCTTCCTTCCATTGACAGTCAAAACTAACGAGTCATTATCATGGCGAATCACAGGCACCAGCGGCGGATGCGCGGCTAGTAAGGATTCCGATGCAGGCAAGAAAGCATTCGTTGCAACAAATACGAATATTTGCAAAGGAATACGGGAGCTGTTCGACACGCTTTGTGTGACGGCGTAGCGACTGCATCCTCCCGTGTCCCCAACCCTTTCTTGTTGTTGTCTCGGATGATGGGTCCGAGTGTGAATTGGAAACGCCAGACGGACAAATTCCTTGTTCTAGCGATCGAGTCTCCCTCCTTTCACCTGCATACTAGGATGGACTTTTCCCTTTGTGGAGGCGCTGGTTTTTCAGTTCCTGCGGGTTTATTTTTCTGGCAACATAATAATACCGGTCGTGTGCATGAGTGATGCGCACTGTCGTGCTGTCCTACCCTCCTGTTTGTAAACATATTTGCGTTCCTTTTACCCTCTGTTATCCCTCCCCCCTCTCCTTCCTGCGTTTCTCACGAACTACGC
The DNA here is from genome assembly GCA_017591395.1 of Schistocephalus solidus. NCBI lineage: Eukaryota > Metazoa > Platyhelminthes > Cestoda > Diphyllobothriidea > Diphyllobothriidae > Schistocephalus > Schistocephalus solidus. The sequence goes on from WEDG01005886.1 coordinate 341,884, forward strand.
GCCAATGTTCAGCTTCAAGTCGAGTCGCACTTGCCCTGCCAAATCTGCCTGTCGACTTCAAATACCCGTCCTATTATTTCTCTTTTCCATTGGATAGGTTGTAATCAAACCAATAGGGATCTCCTCACTCCTGCTCCCTCGCCAAATACGCAGTCTCCACAAGGATAGGAAACACCGTCTCGTGCTCGATGACAAACTCCTCCGTCACAGCAAGGTCAACAGGCAAGCTGGGAAAGTTGAAGGGGCAAAGCAGGAAGAAACGGCGGAGGGGTCTGTCAAAGTGAACCAGGGAGAAGAACCAGTGGACAGTCGCAGTCTCTGGGACCCCGCGTACCTCGCCGAGGTATACCACGATTTCTACCGCGAACTCGGCAAGGCGTGGGCAGGAATGTTGAATGGCTTTCGCCGTTACAAATAACATTTTGTGTCCCGTTGTATCAGCTCATACATCAAATCGAATTAATCAACTTTTCTAGTTCGTACCGTGTCGGTTGAAAAGACTGTTGTGGCCGATAAGAATACATGGGGATGGAATGACTGACCACCATCGTCAGTCAACCTAAGCCAGATTTAAACCGAAATCCAGTCGTTCATTGGGAGCTCTAGTCCCGGGTATAGAGGAAAACCAGAACATCGCAATCAGACCGCAGCGGCGAACTCTGCCCAAGTTGTTGATTATGTTCAACCAAACACGAGAGCTATAATAGGTGGGATTATTGCGCAATTAAAGACTAGGCAAGTCTTATGGCTGCAGAGAGCGCTGGAAGGTGTGCGTAGTGGTTGGCAAATGGTAACCGGAGTGCAAATGGCCGGCCTCACCTAGTCCGCCTAGAGGTTCAAAAAATGCGCTGCGATTTCCACCCCCCCACACCATCAGCGGCAAATTCTGGACCAATTAAAACAGCACTTGTGATATGTACGACCTAGATAACTACATAAGTCAGACTATAACTTAGCGGCTGCTACCCCTTCAGGCACTGAAAACTTATTTCAGAGCCCGGAGGCTCCAAGTATCGGGGAGGAAAGAATAGTTGCCTAGATCTCCCAGCCTTGCCAAATTGAGCTCTATTGCTGATAACGGGGGAGCGTCCAGGGCAGATAAAATCGGAAATTTGGGTTTTAGCTCTGCAAGACTACCCGCGCAACAATTTTGGAGATTCAAGGAGAAGAATGCACTGTTTAATAAACTTTTTGTTGGCATATATCTGAAAAAAGGGATTCGGCATTGTGTACATCGGGGAGGGGGGGGGAGGGAGTCGGCAGCATCATCTCGCCTCGAAGACGCTCACTAAAAGGCGAGAAAGAGGTTGAAGATCAATTCCAGCTGAAGCAATAAAAGTAGGCAAGTTTTTCTGCGGGGGCAACGAACACCAGCAGCGGTACTGCTTGAACACTAAGACCGCTAGGACGCTAGTTAAGATGAACAGTGAATGATCATCGAAAGAAACCTGCGTCCATGTAGGTCGTCAAAAATAATATAATGTAATTTATAACGACAGAACATGTTGCGGAAGTACTATATGCTCATGCGGAAGAAGTTTAAAAAGGCATGACAATTTCGATGTAATAGCTAAGAGGGTGCCACTAAAAACAACAGACTATTGTCAGAATAAAAATAAGCAAGGAAAATACAAGAGAACGGAGGCTAACATTCTAAGGTGCCCTGATCAAGATCCTTAAAAGGATAGTAATTTATCCATTGTGGACGCTGAGAACCACCACAAGCCTGGCTAGGCAGAGATGACTCGGGCGTGAGTTTGATCACTGCGAGGGACACTTTCGCGGCATCCACCTCACTCGTCATACTCAAATACTGAAAATCTAAAGGTTACCCGATATAGGTGTGAGTAGATGACTTAGCTCAAATTTGTTCATTAGCTGGTTTCGGCAATTGCTAGGGCGAGTTGGCTCGAGCAAATTACCAGAGTAAAAAGTCTTACTCACTTCCTTTTGACCGCTTTTTGTATAACACGCGATGACCGCATTCCAAACATCTGACCAGCTCACGGGGTCGAATTTCATTTTCAGCTCTGCACTCTGAAAGTAGAAAACACGCGTTCGGAAAGGGTTTAAATGGACATGGGAGCACTGAAACGCATGAAATGTTGACCGAATTCTTTGAATAAGCTTTTAACACAAAGAAGTTTTACATTAATGACAAGGGAGTAATAACTGGCATGGAATGAGATCTCGAGTTATCTCTCATGCACGTTTTTAAGATTTTAAGGATGCAGATAAGAGCGGCGGAATAGAGAGCCATTCCATTTTGTCTTTGGGCCTTGATTCAACTCTTAGGACTCCACAGGGTTCATGGTTGGTCGGCCGTAGCACTTATCGTTTATTGATTACTCATCGCTATGCGGCTGACTACGAGGGAGCGCACTTTGAGTACCGTGCGGAGACGTTATTGGTCGTATTCCGTCTAGCAGCCAGGTTATATCGGTTAACGTCCCTCTCAGTTAACTTCCTGATGGGAAACGCCGGAGCTTGAAGACGTCAGGCCAATAAACTTCTGGGCACAGAGTTCATACATTTTTCTGAATCACTGACAACAGACAGAACACCTGAATCAAACTTCAGGCAACCAATTAACGCGAGTTAGGAGTTGCGTGTCGGACGGGGTCTGGGGTGCCTTCGGTGGATGACGACAAAAAAGCCAGAAATGGTCATTACAGTCTGCTTTGGTTGGAAACCCATCTCAACAAGATCGCATAAGAATTTCCTTGTTATAATTATTTCTGAGGAAGCCTATTTTTTAGGTTTCATACTTGCAGTTAATAAAATGATCCGATTTAAAAATCGCAATTATGAGAGTTGTTGCAATACCAGCTTGAGAATTTTTCATCTTATGCTTCACTATTCGATTAGCGCTAAGCATGAAACAAAGCATACTTTTCTTGCTAGCATCAAGTGATAACGTTACTAAAACCCCTGCAAAATATGTAATAAGAAATGAGATTCTGTGTGTCGTTTACGAGTACATCGAATAGTCTATAAAACGTTTTTTCTCACTATTTCCTCTTATTTTTGCTTCAAAATTTCGGAAATTTGTTTCCGGTATGGAAAAATTAATGAAAGACGAACGGCTAAAAACAACCGAAATTTTAAAATAATTACAGATTAGGAAATAAAAATTCACTTAAGGGCGACTTGTATGTCACCCTGTTTGAGTGTCCTTATAAAAATAAGTGTCGGGTGGAAATTTTAAACTATGAGCAGGGGGTTAATTCAGCTGCTCCTTTTAGTAGTATGCTAGCCTTCATCTAGCATTACACTAGCAGTTTTGGTTCGTCGGCTCGTGGATGTGATTGGCTAACAAGACAGCCAACGCGTGCATTTTTCGGGTACATTTTGCTTGCAGTAACTAGTCGCAAATCAGCCGATTACAAAATAGCCACAGACTAACCATTGGTGCTAGTCTGTGGCAAATTGGGTGTTATCAGGGGCGTGGACACCAATCTTGACGTCGGACAAAATCACGCAGAGTAAGTTTCATAGGTGTAATCAGGACCGTTGCAAGAGACTTACCGCCGCATATATAGGTTACAAGACGCAATTTTTGAGGAGCTGGTGCGTTGGCGGCCGGCGTCTCACCACCCTGCTTGGAATCATAACCAGTTGACATAGTTTGGGTTGCACTCGCGCCACCTAAATTGTATCTAACGCCTAATTGTTGATACAGAAAAAGAAGAAATTAAAAGAGGCTATACTTTCTATTCACTCTACATGTTTTTGCAGTCAGAGTTCATTTAGTTTTAAATCTAATCCTTGTGGTACAGTTCTGATAAATTCTATTAAGTTATCAAATCCCAGTTAGATATTGGAATCAATAGCGGAAATATACATTAGTGTGACTGAAATAAAATATTAAAGTACAGTAGTGCCGTATTTTAAGCGCGGCCTTATAAGTTTCTTCAATAATCTGCAAGGATAAAAGCGACTGATGAGTTAACCTCTAAAACTCAATTGGTAGCCTTCGAAACTTCTTTGAATACAGTCCAATTTTACTCCATGACTGTACATACGCTACTGTTTATTGTACGTCGTCTTGTACTCGTGTTTTGGGTTTTGTAAAGGCTGACTGAAAATCAATAAATACCAAATAACAGGCTCCAAGAATCTGTTGTCCTAACAGAGTTATCCAACTGTCGTTGCGGTGCTGTCATTGAGAAGAACGCCTAGTACTCTTCGTGTTTACACAACGGAGCAAACCGCAGGACCAGAGCTACTGACTTTAAACTTTGTTTCTTATATGAGGGTTCAGTCAACATTATTGTTCAACATTTGGATTTTACATTTTACTCCTATCGAGAAATTTTAAAAATTCAGCTAAAACAACAATCTGCAATTATTATTCTGTTGTATTTTACTTCTTGTTCAGCACAGAGTTCGTATAGAAGTGAAATTCATTCCTGTTAATTACCATACTCTACTACTTTGATCAACCTCGAATATTCTTGTTGCTACAGTCTCCACGAGGCCATTTTATTTCTTCCACTCGCACGCATAGATTGGTATCGGCAGTGCTTATCAATGAACTCATTTGCAATATGACATAAGTTACAGAGGGATCTAGAAAGTCAGAAAAATTAATCTTTGTTTGAGTGAACTGCTATTCGTTTTCTGCATTAGGAACAAATTACAAAAATTTAGGGTGCTCAATCCTACGAATGCATCATCCGTGAGGATGGATTTCGTTTCGTCTGACCCCTTTGATGGGTCTCTTTCACGGAACTTGTATTGCGTCTGTAAAATGCGACCCAGCACGTAAATTTTAAAGTAAATAACGAGCAACTGTTCATCCACATACTGTTGTCTAGTACAGGATCCCGGTTCTATAAAAAGGTATGGAGATTAAAAACCCTCACAACATCAGTGCCAACTATCTGCATTTGTGAGCTATCCTTATCCTACGGGCTTTGTTTTGTTTCCCGAATAACCCTATTTACAGAATGACATTACCGACGAGGACAAGGTAGACTGCAATGGCAATTTCTGCCTTATTGGCCATCAAAATCCAGCTATACCCAACCCCAGGTACTTCGGCACCTGAGGGTCGAATCCGCGATTCAAAAACACTTCTTACTTTATTCAGACTTCAAGGGTGATTTACGGCTGTCTAGATTCCATACTGTTTATTTAATACGCCATTGCCTGTAAATACATTATTATTTTTATTATCAATTAACCGATGAAATTATTCCAATGCATTCAGAAATCTGTTAGAATCACAAATGAGTTTATAAACAGTTACCTAAAGCAAAAAAAGATATTTAACTAAGCAGGTTTGTCTATATTTCAAGTTATATTTAAAATTTTCAGCTGAGATACAGGTAACTTTTTAAACAGAGATGCGAATTTTTTGTTCCATTGATCACTTCATTGTGGATATATGGAGGTCTGGGTAAAAAGTCGTAGAGTTTCCGAAGGATGTCCAATTGTCGTTTACCAACATTTCAACCATTAAGCAAATCGAAGTCCAGTGGGAGCCTCATGAATATGGTGCAGGAATGGTTGTTTGCGTGTGAATTAAGTTGTCGTGAGGCAGATTCAGGCAACATCTTCCGTCATATTACGGTATTTTGTTTGAGTACCATGATGCTACAGAGAAAAGTGAATGACAGTAATTGGAGGCAAAGAACTTCACACGGCAATTTCATAACTAAATACTAATAAAATAAAACAAGAAGTAATACCACAGTAAAAAATTTTCAGCACAATTATTAAGACGGTATAGTTCGCGTATTATCATAGTCGA